>JAANDH010001040.1:44966-94690 GCA_011799765.1 Nymphaea thermarum
ATGGATGCCATTGAAGATGAGGAAATTTTGAAGGTTAGTTATTCACATTTATCAATAACGAGCTGATTTCATTGTCGAATATCTTATTAAGTATTATTTCTTGTCAGTCTATTGATGTGCATCAAATAGTTATGAATCATTACCAATCTACTGGTACTCCACCATCTTTAGTATCTCAAGTTTCACTTATTACTCCTGGAGGACTTGCACATGATATTGGAGGCCTTGCTGAGCCAGATATCAAATGTGGCCATATTTTATGAGAATATGCCCCACAAAGAAGCAAAACAAAATACATTGTTGTTTAGGTAATGTCCTACTAAAACATGAATAGTCAAGGGAAAAAGCATTAGAACTAGATGATGGAACAAACGTTTCCCCAAACTGAAATGGCATAGACGGATATCAAACAGATTACCGCAAAAAGTAGCCTTTGTTGTCAATTTCAAATAAAAGCCTCCATTTACATTTACATGTTGTGCAGCCTATATGCGCGCACCAAAAAAAAAACATGCAACTTCTAATAACTGATACGGACCTATGGCTTCTTTCCCACTTTAGAAGTGGACATGGCTTCATTCCCACATTAAAGGAGGACTAAAAAATAACCATGTTCTTTCATCTTCCATAATTTTAGTAGGAACCTCATCTCTTTTACTGTCAATCGAGCAAGCTGGACGGCCATGGCTGCAAGTTGAACCAACAATGATTTCATTCTCAAAACAAAGGAAGAGAGATATGAGAAGGTGTGTAAGACGGTGGAAGGAGGGGGGCAGACTGACAGAGAGGGAAATAGAGACCAGAGAGATAGGAGGAGGGGACTGAAAGACCAGACTGAGAGAGGGGAGGATTGAGAGACTGACGAGAGAGATATGAGGAGGGGTGAGGAGGGGAGTGAGAGACCAGACTGAGAGAGGGGAGGAATGAGAGACTGAATAGAGAGATAGGAGGAGGGGAGTGAGAGACCAGACTGAGAGGGGAGGATTGAGAGACTGACCAGAGAGATATGAGGAGGTGACTGAGAGAGAGGAGACCAAGAGACAGGGAGAAGATTTGAGAGACTACCATATCCCCTCCCGTGATCCCCCTCCGTCACCGACGGGCGACTACAGGCCAGGATCCAGAGTTGACTCAATTAAACTCGTTTTTTTTTTTGTAATTTCAAAAATGAATGGTTGGATGCCATTTGTAATGGTTTGTACTTCCCATATTTGAGTACATTTACAGTATAAGGAGTTGGAGTTGGTAAGGATAAACCATCAGCATGAGTTGGTAAGGATAAATCATCAGTAGTGAGGAGCCTCACTGTTAGAATTGAGGCACCATAAGAGAGATATGAGGAGGGGACTGAAAGACCAGACTGAGAGAGGGGAGGATTGAGAGACTGACAAGAGAGATATGAGGAGGGGAGTGAGAGACCAGACTGAGAGAGGGGAGGAATGAGAGACTGAACAGAGAGATAGAAGGAGGGGAGCGAGAGACCAAACTGAGAGGGGAGGATTGAGAGACTGACCAGAGAGATATGAGGAGGGGACTGAGAGAGAGGAGACCAAGAGACAGGGAGAAGATTTGAGAGACTGCCATATCCCCTCCCGTGATCCCCCTCCGTCACCGACGGGCGGCTGCAGGCCAAGATCTAGAGTTGACTCAATTAAACTCGTTTTTTTTTTTGTAATTTCAAAAATGAATGGTTGGATGCCATTTGTAATGGTTTGTACTTCCCATATTTGAGTACATTTACAGTATAAGGAGTTGGAGTTGGTAAGGATAAACCATCAGTACGAGTTGGTAAGGATAAATCATCAGTACTGAGGAGCATCACTATTAGAATTGATGCACCATAAAGCTGGACTGTTTACAAATGCGTCTCGCATATGCAAATTGAGATGCAATGAAGCGAAGCGAGCAATGGAATTCCCCTCCTTCTCTGCTTTCAGACACCCACCACGGATGACCGATCCCTACGTCCCCTCTCTCCTCCTCCCCTTCCCACACAAGCCCAAAACAGAAAATGGGAAGGATGAGCTGAAGCACAAAACGGAAGACCCCAAAGGAAGAAAAATGAAAACCCATACCGCTCCACAATCCCCTCCCCATCCAGCCAGGTAGTAGGAATGTCATATATATATATATCCAAATTCAATGGGAGAAGGGAGGTGTCAATGCACCTGCATATGCACCTGCATTTGTTTGATCCTTGTATCCGATTCAATGAGTTTAACTTCTTATTACATCAATAGTGAATGATTTAAGGGATTGAAATCACAAATTCCTATCAATATGAGTGGGATTTAAGTGATTCTCTTGATCACACATATCTAATTGAATGTTCTTAACTTGTTGTTACATCAATATTGAATGATTTAGTGGATTGAAATCACAACTTTAAAAGAAAATGAATGAGATTCAAGTGATTTGTTTCCCACTTATATTTAATCTAATGTGTTTCACTTGTTATTACATCTATAATGAATGATTTAAATGATTGAAATCACAAGTTTGTGTTAAAATGAATGTGATTCATCTCATTTACATGATGCCTTTTAGTTAATCTAATATGTTTCACTTGTTATAATGTCCATAACAAATGATTTTAGTAATTCTCTTGATCACTCATATCTAATTGAATGTTCTTTACTTGTTGTTACATCTATATTGACCAATTTAGTGGATTGAAATCACAACTTTAAAAGAAAATGAATGCGATTCAAGTGATTCATTGTTCACTTATATTTAATCTAATGTGTCTCACTTGTTATTACATCTATAATAAATGATTTAAATGATTGAAATCACAAGTTTGTACTAAAATGAATGTGATTCATCTCATGTATATGATCCCTTTTAGTTAATCTAATATCTTTCACTTGTTATAATGTCCATAACGAATGATTTAAATGATCAAAATCTCTAGTTTACATTGGTAGAAATGGGACCGACGCATTTGTTTGATCCCTTATGTCTAATCCAATGAATCAATCTTGTAGTTACATCCCTAACGAATAATCTAAGAGATTGAAATTACAAGTTCGTATCAATACGAGAGGGATTTAATTGATTCATTTGATCACACAAATTTAATTGAATGTGGTTAATATGTTATATTCACATTCAAAGATTTAGTGGATTGAAATCACAAGTTTGTTTGAAAATGAATGATATTCAACTAATTCATACGATCCCTTATTGTTAATCTAATATGTTTAACTTGTCATAATGTCTATAATGAATGATTTAAATGATTAAAATCACTATTTTATGTAGATACAAATGAGACCAATGCATTCGTTTGATCCCTTGAAACTAATCCAATGAGTTGAACTTGTAGTTACATCTACAACGAACGATCTAAGAGATTGAAATCCAAGTTTGTATCAAGACAAGAGGGATTCAATTGACACATTTGTTCACACATATTTAATTGATCGTAGTTAACTTGTTGTTATATTCACATTCAATGATTTAGTGGATTGAAATCACATGTTTGTATGAAAATGAATGAGATTCAACTTATTCATATGAGCGCTTATTGTTAATCTAATATGTTTAACATGTTATAATGTCTATAATGAATGATTTAAACGATTAAAATCACTAGTTTATGTAGAAACAAATAAGACAAATGCATTCGTTTGTACCCTTGAAACTAATCCAATGAGTTGAACTTGTGGTTACATCTCTAACAAATGTTCTAGGAGATTGAAATCCCAAGTTCGTATCAATACGAGAGAGATTTAATTGATTCATTTCATCACACATATTGTATTGAATGTGGTTAACTTTTTGTTACATTCACATTAATGATTTTATGGATTTAAATCACAAGTTTGTATGAAAATGAATGAGATTCAACTCATTCATATGATCCCTTTTAGTTAATCTAACATGTTTCACTTGTTATAATGTCCATAACAAATTATTTAAATTATCAAAATCTCTAGCTTATATAGATACAAATGAGACCACTGGATTTGTTTGATCCCTTGTATCTAATCCAACGAGTTTAACTTCTTATTACATCTATAGTGAATGATTTAAAGGATTGAAATCACAAGTTCCTATCAATACTAGTGAGATTTAAGTGATTCTCTTGATCACACATATCTAATTGAATGTTCTTAGCTTGTTGTTACATCTTTATTGAACGATTTAGTAGATTGAAATCACACTTTAAAAGAAAATGAATGACATTCAAGTGATTTATTGCTCACTTATATTTAATCTAATGTGTCTCACTTGTTATTACATCTATAATTAATGATTTAAATGATTGAAATCACAAATTTGTATTAAAATGAATGTGATTCATCTCATTCATATGATCCCTTTTAGTTAATCTAATATGTTTCACCTGTTATAATTTCCATAACGAATGATTTAAATGATCAAAATCTCTAGTTTACTTGGGTAGAAATGTGACCAATGCATTTGTTTGATCCCTTATATCTAATGCAATGAGTTGAACTTGTAGTTACATCCCGAACGAATGACATAAGAGATTGAAATTACAAGTTTGTATCAATACGATAGGGATTTAATTGATTCATTTGATCACACATATTTAATTGAACATGGTACACTTGTTGTTATATTCACATTGAATGATTTAGTGGATTGAAATCACAAGTTTGTATGAAAATGAATGAGATTCAACAGATTCATATGATCCCTTATTGTTAATATAATATATTTAACTTGTTATAATGTCTATAATGAATGATTTAAACGATTAAAATGACAAGTTTTTGTAGATACAAATGAGGCCAACGCATTCGTTTGATCCCTTGAAACAAATTCAATGAGTTGAACTTGTAGTTACATCTCTAATGAACGATCTAAGAGATTGAAATCCCAAGTTCGTATCAATACGGAGGGATTTAAGTGATTCTCTGGATAACACATATTTAATTGAACGTGGTTAACTTGTTGTTATATTCACATTCAATGATTTAGGAGATTGAAATCACAAGTTTGTATGAAAATGAATGAGATTCAACTTATTCATATGATCCCTTATTGTTAATCTAATATGTTTAACTTGTTATAATGTCTATAATGAATTATTTAAACGATTAAAATCACTAGATTATGTAGATACAAATGAGACCAACGCATTCGTTTGATCCCTTGAAAGTAATCCAATGAGTTGAACTTGTAGTTGCATCTCCAACGAACGATCTAAGAGATTGAAATCCCAAGTTTGTATCAACACGAGAGAGATTTAATTGATTCATTTGATCACACATATTTAATTGAACGTGGTTGACTTGTGGTTACATTCACATTGAATGATTTTGTGGATTTAAATCACAAGTTTGTATGAAAATGAATGAGATTCAACTCATTCATATGATCCCTTTTAGTTAATCTAATATTTTTCACTTGTTATAATGTAAATAACGAATAATTTAAATTCTCAAAATCTCTAGTATATATGGATACAAATGAGACCAATGCATTTGTTTGATCCCTTGTATCTAATCCAACGAGTTTAACTTCATATTACATCTATAGTGAATGATTTAGAGGATTGAAATCACAAGTTCCTATCAATACCAGTGGGATTTAAGTGATTCTCTTGATCACACATATCTAATTGAATGTTCTTAACTTGTTGTTACATCAATATTGAATGATTTAGTGGATTGAAATCACAACTTTAAAAGAAAATGAATGACATTCAAGTGATTCATTGCTCACTAATTTTTAACCTAATGTGTCTCACTTGTTATTACATCCATAACGAATGATTTAAAAGATTGAAATCACAAGTTTGTATTAAAATGAATGTGATTCATCTCATTCATACGATCCCTTTCAGTTAATATAATATGTTTCACTTGTTATAATGTCCATAACGAATGATTTAAATGATCAAAATATCTAGTTTACATAGGTAGAAATGGGACCATCGCATTTGTTTGATCCCTCATATCTAATCCAATGAGTCAAACTTGTAGTTGCATCTCTAACGAACGATCTAAGAGATTAAAATCACAAGTTTGTATCAATACGAGAGAGATTTAATTGATTCATTTGATCACACATATTTTATTGAATGTGGTTAACTTGTTGTTACATTCACATTGAATGATTTGGTGGATTTAAATCACAAGTTTGTAAGAAAATGAATGAGATTCAACTCATTCATATGATCCCTGTTAGTTAATCTAATATGTTTCACTTGTTATAATGTCCATAACAAATTATTTAAATTATCAAAATCTCTAGTTTATATGGATACAAATGGGACCACTGCATTTGTTTGATCCCTTGTATGTAATTCAATGAGTTTAACTTCTTATTACATCTATAGGGAATGATTTAACGGATGGAAATCACAAGTTCCTATCAATACGAGTGGGATTTAAGTGATTCTCTTGGTCACACATGTCTAATTGAATGTTCTTAAGTTGTTGTTATATTCGCATTCAATGATTTAGGGAATTAAAATCACAAGTTTGTATGAAAATGAATGAGATTCAACATATTTTTATGATCCCTTATTGTTAATCTAATATGTTTAACTTGTTATAATGTCTATAATGAATGATTTGAACGATTAAAATCCTATATTTATGTAGATATAAATGAGACCAATTCATTCATTTGATCCCTTGAAACTAATCCAATGAGTTGAACTTGGAGTTACATTTCTAACGAACAATCAAAGAGATTGAAATCCCAAGGTTGTATCAGTACGAGAGAGATTTAATTGATTCACTTGATCACACATATTTTATTGAATGTGGTTAACTTGTTGTTACATTCACATTGAATGATTTTGTGGATTTAAATTACAAGTTTGTATGAAAATGAATGAGATTCAACTCATTCATATGATCCCTTTTAGTTAATCCAATATGTTTCACTTGTTATAATGTCCATAACGAACAATTTAAATTATCAAAATCTCTAGTTTATATGGATACAAATGAGACCACTCCATTTGTTTGATCCCTTGTATTTAATCCAACGAGTTTAACTTCTTATTACATCTATAGTGAATGATTTAAAGGACAGAAATCACAAGTTCCTATCAATACGAGTGGGATTTAAGTGATTCTCTTGATCACACATATCTAATTGAATGTTCTTAACTTGTTGTTACATCTATATTGAATGATTTAGTGGATTGAAATCATAACTTTAAAAGAAAATGAGTGACATTCAAGTGATTCATTGTCTACTTATATTTAATCTAATGTGTCTCACTTGTCATTACATCTATAATGAATGATTTAGATGATTGAAATCGCAAGTTTGTATTAAAATGATTGTGGTTCATCTCATTCATATGATCCCTTTTAGTTAATCTAATATGTCTCACTTGTTATAATATCCATAACGAATGATTTAAATGATTAAAATCTCTAGTTTAGATTGGTAGAAATGGGACCAACGCACTTGTTTGATCCCTCATATCTAATCCAATGAGTCGAACTTGTAGTTACATCACTAACAAATGATCTAAGAGATTGAAATTACAAGTTTGTATCAATATGAGAGGGATTTAATTGATTCATCTGATCACACATATTTAATTGAACGTGGTTAACTTATTGTTATATTCACATTCAATGATTTAGTGGATTGAAATCACAAGTTTGTATGAAAATGAATGACATTCAACTTATTCATATGTTCCCTTATTTTTAATCTAATAAGTTTAACTTGTTATAATGTCTATAATGAATGATTTAAACGATTAAAATCACTAGTTTATGTTGATTTAAATGAGACCAGAGCATTCATTTGATCCGTTGAAAGTAATCCAATGAGTTGAACTTGTAGTTGCATCTCTAACAAACGATCTAAGAGATTGAAATCCCAAGTTCGTAGAAACACAAGAGGGATTTGATTGATTCGTTTGATCACACATATTTAATTGAACGTGGTTAGCCTGTTGTTATATTAACATTCAATGATTTAGTGGATTGAATGTGACCAACACATTTGTTTGATCCTTATATCTAATCCAATGAGTTGAACTTGAAGTTACATCCCTAACGAATAATCTAAGAAATTGAAATTACATGTTCGTATCAATACGAGAGGGATTTAATTCATTCATTTGATCACACATAATTAATTGAACGTGGTTAACTTGTCGTTATATTCACATTCAATGATTTATTGGATTGAAATCACAAGTTTGTATGAAAATGAATGAGATTTAACTTATTCATATGATCCCTTATTATTAATCTAATATGTTTAACTTGTTATAATGTCTATAATGAATGATTTAATCGATTAAAATCACTAGTTTATGTAGATGCAAATGAGACCAAAGCATTCGTTTGATAACTTGAAACTAATCCAATGAGTTGAACTTGTAGTTGCATCTCTAACGAATGATCTAAGAGATTGAAATCCCAAGTTCGTATCAATACGAGAGAGATTTAATTCATTCATTTGATCACACATATTTTATTGATTGTGGTCAACTTGTTGTTACATTCACATTGAATGATATTGTAGATTTAAATCACAAGTTTGTATGAAAATGAATGAGATTCAACTCATTCATATGATCCCTCTTAGTTAACATAATATGTTTCACTTGTTATAATGTCCATAACAAATGATTTAAATTATCAAATCTCTAGTTTATATGGATACAAATGAGACCAATGCATTTGTTTGATCCCTTGTATGTAATCCAATGAGTTTAACTTCTTATTACATCTATAGTGAGTGATCTGATGGATGGAAATCACAAGTTCCTATCAAGACGAGTGGGATTTAAGTGATTCTCTTTGTCACACATATCTAATTGAATGTTCTTAACTTGTTGTTATATTCACATTCAATGACTTAGGCGATTAAAATCGCTAGTTTGTATGAAAATGAATGAGATTCAACTTATTCATATGATCCCTTATTGTTAATCTAATATGTTTAACTTGTTATAATGTCTATAATGAATGATTTGAATGATTAAAATCCTATGTTTATGCAGATACAAATGTGACCAATTCATTCGTTTGAACCCTTGAAACTAATCCAATGAGTTGAGCTTGGAGTTACATCTCTAACAAACGATCTAAGAGATTGAAATCCCAAGTTCGTATCAATACAAGAGATATTTAAGTGATTCATTTGATCACACATATTTTATTGAATGTGGTTAACTTGTTATTACATTCACATTGAATGGTTTTGGGGATTTAAATCACAAGTTTGTGTGAAAATGAATGAGATTCAACTCATTCATATGATCCCTTTTAGTTAATCCAATATGTTTCACTTGTTATAATGATTATAACGAATAATTTAAATTTTTAAAATCTCTAGTTTATATGGATACAAATGAGACCACTGCATTTGTTTGATCCCTTGTATCTAATCCAACGAGTTTAACTTCTTATTACATCTATAGTGAATGATTTAAATGTCTGAAATCACAAGTTCCTATAAATACGAGTGGGATTTAAGTGATTCTCTTGATCACACATATCTAATTGAATGTTCTTAACTTGTTGTTACATCCATATTGAATGATTTAGTGGGTTGAAATCACAACTTTAAAAGAAAATGAATGACATTCAAGTGATTCATTGCTCACTTATATTTAATCTAATGTATCTCACTTATATTAAAATCACAAGTTTGTAGTAAAATTAATGTGATTCATCTCATTCATATGATCCCTTTTAGTTAATATACTATGTTTCACTTGTTATAATGTCCATAATGAATGATTTAAATGATCAAAATCTCTAGTATATATTGGTAGAAATGAGACCAAGGAAATTTGTTTGATCCTTTATATCTAATCCAATGAGTCGAACTTGTAGTTACATCCCTAACGAATGATCTAAGAGATTGAAATTACATGTTCGTATCAACACGAGAGGGATTTAATTGATTCATTTGATCACACATATTTAATTGAATGTGGTTAACCTGTTGTTATATTCACGTTCAATGATTTAGGGGATTGAAATCACAAGTTTGTATGAAAATGATTGAGATTCAACTTATTCTTATGATCTCTTATTGTTAATCTAATATGTTTAACTTGTTATAATGTCTATAATGAATGATTTAAATGATTAAAATCACTAGTTTATGTAGAAACAAATGAGACCAATGCATTCGTTTGATCCCTTGAAACTAATCCTATAAGATGAACTTGTGGTTACATCTCTAACGAACGATCTAAGAGATTGAAATCCCAAGTTTATATCAATACAAGAGGGATTTAATTGATTCATTTGATCACACATATTTAATTGAACATGATTAACTTGTTGTTATATTCACATTCAATGATTTAGTGGATTGAAATCACAAGTTTGTATAAAAATGAATGAGATTCAATCTATTCATATGATCCCTTATTGTTAATCTAACAAATGGGACCAAATGCATTTGTTTGATCCATTGTATTTAATCCAATGAGTAGAACTTGTAGTTACATCTCTAACGAAAAATCAAAGAGATTGAAATCACAAGTTCGAATTAATACGAGAGAGATTTAATTGATTCATTTGATCACACATATTTAATTGAATGTGATTAACCGAAAGAGATGACATGAATGAGTTGAATCTCATTTATTTTCAGACAAACGTGTGATTTCAATCCACTAAATCATTGAAACTAATCCAATGAGTTGAACTTGTGGTTACATCTCTAAGAAACGACCTAGGAGATTGAAATCCCAAGTTCATATCAATACGAGAGAGATTTAATTGATTCATTTCATCACACATATTTTATTGAATGTGGTTAACTTGTTGTTACATTTACATTAAATGCTTTTGTGGATTTAAATCCCAAGTTTGTATGAAAATGAAAGAGATTCAACACATTCATATGATCCCTTTTAGTTAATCTAATATGTTTCACTTCTTATAATGTCCATAAAAAATTATTTAAATTATCAAAGTCTCTAGCTTATATAGATACAAATGAGACCAATGCATTCGTTTGATCCCTTGAAACTAATTCGATGAGTTGAACTTGTGGATACATCTCTAACAAATGATCTAGGAGATTGAACTCCGAAGTTCGTATCAATACGAGAGAGATTAAATTGACTCATTTCATCACACATATTTAATTAAATGTGGTTAAATTGTTGTTACATTCACATTAAATGATTTTGTGGATTTAAATCACAAGTTTGTATGAAAATGAATGAGATTCAACTCATTCATATGATCCCTTTTAGTTACTCTAATATGTTTCACTTGTTATAATGTCCATAAGAAATGATTTAAATTATCAAAATCTTTAGCTTATATAGATACAAATGAGACCGATGCATTTGTTTGATCCCTTGTATCAAATCCAATGAGTTTAACTTCTTATTACATATATAGTGAATGATTTAAGGGATTGAAATCACAAGTTTCTATCAATACGAGTGGGATTTAAGTGATTCTCTTGATCACACATATCTAATTGAATGTTCTTAAGTTGTTGTTACATCTATATTGAATGATTTAGTGTATTGAAATCACAACTTTAAAATAAAATGAATGAGATTCAAGTGATTCATTGCTTTCTTATATTTAATCTTATGTGTCTCACCTGTTATTACATCTATAATGAATTATTTAAATGATTGAAATAACAAATTTGTATTAAAATGAATGTGATTCATCTCATTCATATGATCCCTTTTAGTTAATCTAATATGTCTCACTTGTTATAATATCCATAACGAATGATTTAAATGATCAAAATCTATAGTTTACATTGATAGAAATGGGTCCAACGCATTTGTTTGATCCCTTATATCTAGTCCAATGAATCGAACTTGTAGTTACATCCCTAACGAATGACCTAAGAGATTGAAATTACAAGTTCGTATCAATACGAGAGGGATTAAATTGATTCATTTGATCAAACATATTTAATTGAACGTGGTTAACCTGTTGTTATATTCACATTCAATGATTTAGTGGATTGAAATCACAAGTTTGTATGAAAATGAATGAGATTCAACATATTCATATGATCCCTTATTGTTAATCTAATAATTTTAACTTGTCATATGTCTACAATGAATGATTTAAACAATTAAAACCACTAGTTTATGTAGATACAAATGAGACCTACGCATTCGTTTGATCCCTTCAAAGTAATCCAATGAGTTGAACTTGTAGTTGCATCTCTAGCGAACGATCTAAGAGATTGAAATCCCAAGTTCGTATCAACACGAGAGGGATTTAGTTAATTCATTTGATCACACATATTTAATAGAACATGGTTAACTTCTTGTTATATTCACATTCAATGATTTGGGGGATTGAAATGACAAGTTTGTATGAAAATGAATGAGATTCAACCTATTCTTATGATCTCTTATTGTTAATCTAATATGTTTAACTTGTTATAATGTCTATAATGAATGAGTTAAACGATTAAAATCACTAGTTTATGTAGAAACAAATGAGACCAATGCATTCATTTGATCCCTTGAAACTAATCCAATAAGTTGAACTTGTGGTTACATCTCTAACGAACGATCTTTGATATTGAAATTCCAAGTTTGTATCAATACAAGAGGGATTTAATTGATTCATTTGATCACACATATTTAATTGAACATGATTAACTTGTTGTTTTATTCACGTTCAATGATTTAGTGGATTGAAATCACAAGTTTCTATGAAAATGAATGAGATTCAACTTATTCGTATGAGCCCTTATTGTTAATCTAACAAATGGGACCAAATGCATTTGTTTAATCCATTGTATTTAATCCAATGAGTAGAACTTGTAGTTACATCTCTAACGAAAAATCAAAGAGATTGAAATCACAAGTTCGAATTAATACGAGAGAGATTTAATTGATTCATTTGATCACACATATTTAATTGAATGTGATTAACCGAAAGGGATGATATGAATGAGTTGAATCTCATTTATTTTCAGACAAACGTGTGATTTCAATCCACTAAATCATTGAAACTAATCCAATGAGTTGAACTTGTGGTTACATCTCTAACAAACGACCTAGGAGATTAAAATCCCAAGTTCATATCAATACGAGAGAGATTTAATTGATTCATTTCATCACACATATTTTATTGAATGTGGTTAACTTGTTGTTACATTCACATTAAATGCTTTTGTGGATTTAAATCCCAAGTTTGTATGAAAATGAAAGAGATTCCACACATTCATATGATCCCTTTTAGTTAATCTAATATGTTTCACTTGTTATAATGTCCATAAAAAATTATTTAAATTATCAAAATCTCTAGCTTATATAGATACAAATGAGACCAATGCATTCGTTTGATCCCTTGAAACTAATTCAATGAGTTGAACTTGTGGTTACATCTCTAACAAACGATCTAGGAGATTGAACTCCAAAGTTCGTATCAATACGAGAGAGATTTAATTGACTCATTTCATCACACATATTTTATTGAATGTGGTTAACTTGTTGTTACATTCTCATTAAATGATTTTGTGGATTTAAACCACAAGTTTGTATGAAAATGAATGAGATTCAAATCATTCATATGATCCCTTTTAGTTAATCTAATATGTTTCACTTGTTATAATGTCCATAAGAAATTATTTAAATTATCAAAATCTTTAGCTTATATAGATACAAATGAGACCAATGCATTTGTTTGATTCTCTTGATCACACATATCTAATTGAATGTTCTTAAGTTGTTGTTACATCTATATTAAATGATTTAGTAGATTGAAATCACAACTTTAAAAGAAAATGAATGAGATTCAAGTGATTCATTGCTCACTTATATTTAATCTAATGTGTCTCACTTGTTATTACATCTATAATGAATGATTTAAAAGATTGAAATCACAAGTTTGTATTAAAATGAATGTTATTCATCTCATTTATATGATACCTTTTAGTTAATCTAATATGTTTCACTTGTGATAATGTCTATAACGAACGATTTAAGTGATTTCCTTGATCACACACATCTAATTAAACGTTCTCCACTTGTTGTTACATCTATATTGAAGGATTTAGTGGATTGAAATCACAAGTTAAAAAGAAAATGAATGAGATTCAAGTGATTCATTGCTCACTTATAATTAATCTAATGTGTCTCACTTGTTATGACATATATAATGAATGATTTAAATGATTGAAATCACAAGTTTGTATTAAAATCCATGTGATTCATCTCATTTATATCATCCCTTTTAGTTAATCTAATATGTTTCACTTGTCATAATGTCCATAACGAATGATTTAATTAAAATCTCTAGTTTACATTGGTAGAAATGGGACCAAAGCTTTTTTTTTATCCCTTATATCTAATCCAATGAGTCGAACTTGTAGTTACATCGCTAAGGAATGATCAAAGAGATTGAAATTACAAGTTCGTATTTATACGAGAGGGATTTAATTGATTCATGTGATCACACATATTTAATTGAACGTGGTTTACTTGTTGTTATATTCACATTCGATGACTTAGTGGATTGAAATCACAAGTTTGTATGAAAATGAATGAGATTCAACTTATTCATTTGATCCCTTATTGTTAATCTAATATGTTTAACTTGTTATATTGTCTATGATGAATGATTTAAACATTTAAAATCTCTAGTTTATGTAGATAGAAATGAAACCAATGCTTTCATTTGATCCCTTGAATCTAATCCAATGAGTTGATCTTGTAGTTACATCTCTAACGAACGATCCAAGAGATTGAAATCCCAAGTTCGTATCATTACGAGAGGGATTTAATTGATTCATTTCATCACATATATTTAATTGAACGTGGTTAACTTGTTGTTATATTCACATTCAATGATTTAGGGGATTGAAATCACAAGTTTGTATAAAAATCAATGAGATTCAACTTATTCATATGAGTCCTTATTGCTAATCTAATATGTTTAACTTGTTATAATGTCTATAATGAATGATTTAAACGATTAAAATCACGACTTTATGTAGAAACAAATGAGACCAATGCATTTGTTTGATCCCTTCAAACTAATCCAATGAGTTGAACTTGTGGTTACATCTCTAACGAATGATCATTGAGATTGAAATCCCAAGTTCATATCAATACGAAAGAGATTTAATTGATTCATTTAATCACACATATTTTGTTGAATGTCGTCAACTTGTTGTTATATTCACATTAAATGATTATGTGGATTTAAATCACAAGTTTGTAAGAAAATGAATGAGATTCAACTCAATCATATGATCCCTCCTAGTTAACCTAATATGTTTCACTTGTTATAATGTCCATTACAAATAATTTAAATGAGACCAACGCATTTGTTTGATCCCTTGTATCTAATCCAATGAGTTTAACTTCTTATTACCTCTATAGTGAATGATTTAAGGGATTGAAATCACAAGTTCCTATCAATACGAGTGGGATTTAAGTGATTCTCCTGATCACACATATTTAATTGAACGTGGTTAACATGTTTTCATATTCACATTCAATGATTTACGGGATTGAAATCATAAGTTTGTATGAATTTGAATGAGATTCAACTTATTCGTACGATCCCTTACTGTTATTCGAATATGTTTAACTTGTTACAATGTCTATAATGAATGATTTGAACGATTAAAATCAGTAGTTTATGTAGATACAAATGAGACCAATTCATTTGTTTGATCCCTTGAAGCTAATCCAATGAGTTGAACTTGGAGTTACATCTCTAACGAACGATCTAAGAGAATGAAATCCCAAGTTCGTATCAATACGAGAGATTTAATTGATTGATTTGATCAATTGAATGTGGTTAACTTGTTGTTACATTCACATTAAATGATTTTGTGGATTTAAATCAAGTTTGTAAGAAAATGAATGAGATTCAACTCATTCATATGATCCCTCTTAGTTAATCTAATATGTTTCACATGTTATAATGTCCATAAGAAATGATTTAAATTATCAAAATCTCAAGTTTATATGGACACAAATGAGACCAATGCATTGGTTTGATCCCTTGTATCTAATGCAATGAGTTTAACTTCTTATTACATCTATAGTGAATAATTTAAGAGATTAAAATCACAAGTTCCTATCAATACGAGTGGGATTTAAGTGATTCCCTTGATCACATATATTTAATTGAACGTGGTTAACTTGTTGTTTAGGGGATTGAAATCACAAGTTTGTATGAAAATGAATGAGATTCAACTTATTCATATGATCCCTTATTGTTAATGTAGTATGTTTAACTTGTTATAAAGTCTATAATGAATGATTTGAACGATTGAAATCCCTAGTTTACGTAGATACAAATGAAAAGAATTCATTCGTTTGATCCCTTGAAACTAATCCAATGAGTTGAACTTGGTGTAACATCTCTAATGAACGATCTAAGAGATTGAAATCCCTAGTTCATATCAATACGACACTGATTTAATTGATTCATTTGATCACACATATTTTATTGAATGTGGTTAACTTGTTGTTACATTCATATTGAATGATTTTGTGGATTTATATCACAAGTTTGTATGAAAATGAATGAGATTCCACTCATTCATATGTTCACTTTTAGTTAATCTAATATGTTTCACTTGTTATAATGTCCATAACGAATGATTTAAATTATCAAAATCTCTAGTTTATATGGATACAAATGAGAAAACTGCATTTCTTTGATGCCTTGTATCTAATCCAACGAGTTTAACTTCTTATTACAACTATAGTGAATGATTTAAAGGATTGAAATCACAAGTTCCTATCAATACGAGTAGGATTTAAGTGATGCTCTTGATCACACATATCTAATTGAATGTTCTTAACTTGTTGTTAAATCTATGTTGATTGATTTAGTGGATCGAAATCACAACTTTAAAAGAAAATGAATGAGATTCAAGTGATTCATTGCTCACTTATATTTAATCTAATGTGTCTCACTTGTTATTACATCTCTACTGAATTATTTAGATGATTGAAATCACAAGTTTGTAATAAAATGAATGTGATTCATCTCATTCATATGATCCCTTTTAGTTAATCTAGTATGTTTCAATTGTTATAATGTCCATAATGAATGATTCAAATTGTCAAATTCTCTAGTTTACATTGAAAGAAAAGGGTCCAACCCATTTGTTTGATCCCTTATATCTAATCCAATGAGTCGAACTTGTTGTTACATCCCTAACGAATGATCTAAGAGATTGAAATTACAAGTTCATATCAATACGAGAGGGATTTAATTGATTCATTTGATCACACATATTTAATTGAACGTGTTTAACTAACTGTTATATTCACATTGAATGATTTAGTGGATTGAAATAACAAGTTTGTATGAAAATGAATGAGATTCAACTTATTCATACGATCCCTTATTGTTAATCTAATAAGTTTCACTTGTTATAATGTCTATAATGAATGATTTAAATGATGAAAATCACTAGTTTATGTAGAAACAAAAGAGACCAATGCATTCGTTTGATCCCTTGAAACTAATCCAATAAGTTGAACTTGTGGTTACATCTCTAACGAACGATCTATGAGATTGAAATCTCAACTTCGTATCATTATGAGAGAGATTTAATTAATTCATTTGATCACACATATTTTATTAAATGTGGTTAACTTGTTGTTATATTCACATTGAATGATTTTGTGGATTTATATCACTAGTTTGTAAGAAAGGAATGAGATTCAACTCATTCATATGATCCCTCTTAATTAATCTAATATGTTTCACTTGTTATAATGTCCATAACAAATTATTTAAATTATCAAAATCTCTAGTTTATATGGATACAAATGAGACCAATGCGTTTGTTTGATCCCTTATATCTAATCCAATGAGTTTAACTTCTTATTACATCTATAGTGAATGATTTAAGGGATTGAAATCACAAGTTCCTTTCAATACGAGTGGGATTTAAGTGATTATCTTGATCACACATATCTAATTGAATGTTCTTAACTTGTTGTTACATCTATATTGAATGATTTAGTGGATTGAAATCACAACTTTAAAAAAAAATGAATGAGATTCAAGTGATTCATTGCTCACTTATATTTAATCTAATGTGTCTCACTTGTTATTACATCTATAATGAATGATTTAAACGATTGAAATCACAAGTTTGTTTTAAAATGAATGTGATTCATCTCATTTATATGATCCCTTTTAGTTAATCTAATATGTTTCACTTGTTATAATGTCCATAACGAATGATTTAAGTGATTCTCTTGATCACACATCTAATTGAATGTTCTTAACTTGTTGTTACATCTATATTGCATGATTTAGTGGATAGAGATCATAACTTTAAATGACAATGAATGAGATTCAAGTGATTCATGGCTCACTTATATTTAATCTAATGTGTCTCACTTTTTATTACATCTATCATGAATGATTTAAAAGATCAAAATCACAAGTTTGTATTAAAATGAATGTGATTCATGTCATTTATATGATCCCCTTTAGTTAATCTAATATGTTTCACTTGTAATAATGTCCATAACAAATGATTTAAATGATCAAAATCTCTAGTTTACATTGGTAGAAATGGGACCAATGCATTTGTTTGATCCCTTATATCTAATCAAATGAGTCGAACTTGTAGTTACATCACTAATGAATGATCTAAGAGATTGAAATTACAAGTTCATATCAATATGAGAGGGATTTAATTGATTCATTTGATCACACATATTGAATTGAACGTGGTTAACTTGTTGTTATATTCACATTCAATGATTTAGTGGATTGAAATCACATGATTGTATGAAAAAGAATGAGATTCAACTTATTCATATGATCCCTTATTGTTAATCTAATATGTTTAACTTGTTATAATGTATATAATGAATGATTTAAACGATTAAAATCTCTAGTTTATGTAGAAACAAATGAGGCCAATGCATTTGTTTGATCCCTTGAAACTAATCCAATGAGTTGAACTTGTGGTTACATCTCTAACAAACGATCTAGGAGATTGAAATCCCAAGTTCGTATCGATACGAGAGAGATTTAATTGATTCATTTGATCGAACATATTTTATTGAATTTAGGTAACTTGTTGTAACATTTACATTAAATGATTTTGTGGATTTAAATCACAAGTTTGTAAGAAAATGAAAGAGATTCAACTCTTTCTTACGATCCCTTTTAGTGAATCTAATATGTTTCACTTGTTATAATGTCCAAAACAAATGATTTAAATTAGCGAAATCCCTATTTTATATGGATACAAATGAGACCAATGCATTTGTTTGATCCCTTGTATCTAATCCAATGAGTTTAACTTCTTATCACATCTATGTTGAATGATTTAAGTGATTAAAATCACAAGTTCCTCTCAATACGAGTGGGATTTAAGAGATTCTCTTGATCACACATATCTAATTGAATGTTCTTAACTTGTTGTTACATCTATATTGAATGATTTAGTGGATTGAAATCACAACCTTAAAAGAAAATGAATGTGATTCAAGTAATTCATTGCTCACTTATATTTAATCTAATGTGTCTCACTTGTTATTACATCTATAATGAATGATCTAATTGATTGAAATCACAAATTTGTATTAAAATGAATGTGATTCATCTCAATCATATGATCCCTTTTAGTTAAACTAATATGTTTCACTTGTTATAATGTCCATGACGAATGATTTAAATGATCAAAATCTCTAGTTTACATGGGTAGAAATGGGACCAATGCATTCGTTTGATCCTTTGAAACTAATCCAATGAGATGAACTTGTAGTTACATCTCTAACGAACGATCTAAGAGATTGAAATACTAAGTTTATTTCAATTCAAGAAGGTTTTAATTGATTCATTTGATCACACATATTTAATTGAACGTGGTTAACTTCTTGTTATATTCACATTGAATGATTTAGTGGATTGAAATCACATGTTTGTATGAAAATGAATGAGATTCAACTGATTCATATGATCCCTTATTGTTAATCTCATATGTTTAACTTGTTATATTGTCTATAATGAATGATTTAAACGATTAAAATGACTAGTTTATGTAATACAAATGAGGTGCATGCATTCGTTTGATCCCTTGAGACAAATTCAATGAGTTGAACTTGTAGTTACATCTCTAATGAACGATCTAAGAGATTGAAATCCCAAGTTCGTATCAATGCGAGAGGGATTTAATTGATTCATTTCATCAAACATATTTAATTGAACGTGGTTAATTTGTTGTTATATTCACATTCAATGATTTAGGGGATTGAAATCACAAGTTTGTATAAAAATCAATGAGATTCAACTTATTCATATGATCCCTTATTGCTAATCTAATATGTTTAACTTGTTATAATGTCTATAATGAATGATTTAAACGATTAAAATGACTTGTTTATGTAATACAAATGAGGTGCATGCATTCGTTTGATCCCTTGAAACAAATTCAATGAGTTGAACTTGTAGTTACATCTCTAACGAACGATCTAAGAGATTGAAATCCCAAGTTCGTATCAATACGAGAGGGATTTAATTGATTCATTTCATCACACATATTTAATTGAACGTGGTTAACTTGTTGTTATATTCACATTCAATGATTTAGGGGATTGAAATCACAAGTTTGTATAAAAATGAATGAGATTCAACTTATTCATATGATCCCTTGAAAGTAATCCAATGAGTTGAACTTGTAGTTCCATCTCTAACGAACAATCTAAGAGATTGAAATGCCAAGTTCGTATCAATACGAGAGGGATTTATTTGATTCATTTGATCTCACATATTTAATTGAACGTGACTAAGTTGTTGTTATATTCACATTCAATGATTTGGGGGATAGAAATCACAAGTTTGTAAGAAAATGAATGAGATTCAACTTATTCATATGGTCTCTTATTGTTAATCTAATATGTTTAACTTGTTATAATGTCTATAATGAATGATTTAAACGATTAAAATCACTAGTTTATGTAGAAGCAAATGAGACCAATACATTCGTTTGATTCCTTGAAACTAATCCAATGAGTTGAACTTGTGGTTACATCTCTAATGAACAATCTAAGAGATTGTAATCCCAAGTTTGTATCAATACGAGAGAGATTTAATTGATTCATTTGATCACACATATTTAATTGAACATGGTTAACTTCTTGTTATATTCACATTGAATGATTTAGTGGATTGAAATCACAAGTTTGTATGAAAATGAATGAGATTCAACTGATTCATATGATCCATTATTATTAATCTAATATGTTTAACTTGTTATAATGTCTATAATGAATGATTTAAACGATTAAAATGACTAGTTTATGTAATACAAATGTGGTGCATGCATTCGTTTGATCCCTTGAAACAAATTCAATGAGTTGAACTTGTAGTTACATCTCTAACAAACGATCTAAGAGATTGAAATCCCAAGTTCGTATCAATACGAGAGGGATTTAATTGATTCATTTCATCACACATATTTAATTGAACGTGGTTAACTTGTTGTTATATTCACATTTAATGATTTAGGGGATTGAAATCACAAGTTTGTATAAAAATGAATGAGATTCAACTTATTCATATGATCCCTTATTGCTAATCTAATATGTTTAACTTGTTATAATGTCTATAATGAGTGATTTAAATGATTAAAATCACTACTTCATGTAGAAACAAATGAGACCAATGCATTTGTTTGATCCCTTGAAACTAATCCAATGAGTTGAACTTGTGGTTACATCTCTAACGAATGATCATTGAGATTGAAATCCCAAGTTCATATCAATACGAAAGAGATTTAATTGATTCATTTAATCATACATATTTTGTTGAATGTGGTTAACTTGTTGTTACATTCACATTAAATGATTTTGTGGATTTAAATCACAAGTTTGTAAGAAAATGAAAGAGATTCAACTCATTCATATGATCCCTCTTACTTAATTTAATATGTTTCACTTGTTATAACGTGCATAACAAATGATTTAAATTATCAAAATCTCTACTTTATATGGATACAAATGAGACCAATGTATTTGTTTGATTCCTTGTATCTAATCCAATGAGTTTAACTTCTTATTACATCTGTTGTGAATGATTTAAGGTATTGAAATCACAAGTTCCTATCAATACGAGTGGGATTTAAGTGATTCTCTTGATCACACATATTTAATTGAACGTGGTTAACTTATTGTTATATTCACATTCAATGATTTAGGGGATTGAAATCACAAGTTTGTCTGAAAAATGAATGAGATTCAACTTATTCATATGATCCGTAATTGTTAATCTAATGTGTTTAACTTGTTATAATGTCTATAATGAATGATTTGAACGATTAAAATCACTAGTTTATGTAGATGCAAATGAGACAAATTCATTTGTTTGATCCCTTGAAACAAATCCAATGAGTTGAACTTGGAGTTACATCTCTAACGAACGATCTAAGAGATTGAAATCCCAAGTTCGTATCAATACGAGAGAGATTTAATTGATTCATTTGATCACACATATTTTATTGAATGTAGTTAACTTGTTGTTACATTCACATTGAATGATTTTGTGGATTTAATTCACAAGTTTGTATAAAAATTAATGAGATTCAACTCATTCATATGATCCCTTTTTGTTAATCTAATATGTTTGACTTGTTATAATGTCCATAACGAATAATTTAAATTATAAAAATCTCTAGTTTATATGGATACAAATGAGACCACTGCATTTGTTTGATCCCTTGCATCTAATCCAACGAGTTTCACTTCTTATTACATCTATAGTGAATGATTTAAAGGACTGAAATCACAAATTCCTATCAATACGAGTGGGATTTAAGTGATTCTCTTGACCACACATATCTAATTGAATGTTCTTAACTTCTTGTTACATCTATATTGAATGATTTAGTGGATTGAAATCACAACATTAAAAGAAAAAGAATGACATTCAAGTGATTCATTACTCACTTATATTTAATCTAATGTGTCTCACTTGTTATTACATCTATAATGAATGATTTAAATGATTGAAATCACAAATTTGTATTAAAATGAATGTGATTCATCTCATTCATATGATCCCTTTTAGTTAATCTAATATAAACCACTTGTTATAATGTCTATAACGAATGATTTAAATGATCAAAATCCCTAGTTTACATTCGTAGAAATGGGACGCATCTGTTTGATCACTTATATCTAATCCAATGAGTCGAACTTGCAGTTACATCCCTAACGAATGATCTAAGATATTGAAATTACAAGTTCGTATCAATACGAGAAAGATTTAATGGATTCATTTGATCACACATATTTAATTGAACGTGGTTAATTTATTGTTATATTCACATTCAATGATTTAGTGGATTGAAATCACAAGTTTGTATGAAAATAAATGATATTCAACTTATTCATATGATCTCTTATTGTTAATATAATAAGTTGAACTTGTTATAATGTCTATAATGAATGATTTAAACAATTAAAATCACTAGTTTATGTAGATACAAATGACACCAACGCATTCGTTTGATCCCTTGAAAGTAATCCAATGAGATGAACTTGTAGTTGCATCTCTAACAAACGATCTAAGAGATTGTAATCCCAAGTTCGTATCAATACGAGAGGGATTTAATTGATTCATTTGAACACACATAATTAATTGAATGTGGTTAACTTGTTGTTATATTCACATTCAATGATTTAGGGGATTGAAATCACATGTTTGTATGAAAATGAATGAGATTCAACTTATTCATATGGTCTCTTATTGTTAATATAATGTGTTTAACTTGTTATAATGTCTATAATGCAGGATTTAAATGATTAAAATCACTAGTTTATGTAGAAACAAATGAGACCAATGCATTTGTTTGATCCCTTGAAACAAATCCAATAAGTTGAACTTGTGGTAACATCTCTAATGAACGACCTATGAGATTGAAATCCCAAGATCGTATCAATATGAGAGAGATTTAATTGATTCATTTCATCATACATATTTTTTTGAATGTGGTTAACTTGTTGTAACATTCACATTGAATGATTTTGTGGATTTAAATCACATGTTTGTATGAAAATGAATGAGATTCATCTCATTCATATGATCCCTTTTAATTAATCTAATACGTTTTACTTGTTATAATGTCCGTAACGAATAGTTTAAATTATCAAAATCTCTAGTTTATATGGATACAAATCAAACCACTGCATTTGTTTGATCCCTTGTATCTAATCCAATAAGTTTAACTTCTTATTACATCTATGGTGAATGAGTTAAATAATAGAAATGACAAGTTCCTATCAATACGAGTGGGATTTAAGTGATTCTCTTGATCACACATATCTAATTGAATGTTCTTAACTTGTTGTTACATTTATATTTAATGATTTAGTGGATTGAAATCACAACTTTAAAAGAAAATGAATGAGATTGGAGTGATTCATTGCTCACTTATATTTAATCAAATGTGTCTCACTTGTTATTACATCTATTATGAATGATTTAAATGATTGAAATCACAAGTTTGTATTACAATGAATGTGATTCATCTCATTTATATGATCCCTTTTAGTTAATCTAATATGTTTCACTTGTTATAATGTCCATAACAAACTACTTAAGTGATTGTCTTGATCACACATATCTAATTGAATGTTCTTGACTTGTTGTTACATCTATATTGAATGATTTAGTGGATAGAAATCACAACTTTAAAAGAAAATGAATGAGATTCAAGGGATTCATTGCTCACTTATATTTAATATAATGTGTCTCACTTGTTATTACATCTATAATGAATGATTTAAATGATTGAAATCACAAGTTTGTATTAAAATGAATGTGATTCATCTCATTTATATGATCTTTTTTAGTTAATCTAACATGTTTCACTTGTTATAATGTTCATAACGAATGATTTAAATGATCAAATTCTCTAGTTTACATTGGTAGAAATGGGACCAACGCATTCGTTTGATCCCTTATATCTAATCCAATGAGTCGAACTTGTAGTTACGTCCCTATCAAATGATCTAAGAGATTGAAATTACAAGTTCGTATCAATACGAGAGGGATTTAATTGATTCGTTTGATCACACATATTTAATTGAACGTGGTTAACTTATTGTTATATTCACATTCAATGATTTAGTGGATTGAAATCACAAGTTTGTATTGAATGTGATTCATCTCATTTATATGGTCCTTTTTAGTTAATCTAACATGTTTCACTTGTTATAATGTCCATAACGAATGATTTAAATGATCAAATTCTCTAGTTTACATTGGTAGAAATGGGACCAACGCATTTCTTTGATCCCTTATATCTTATCCAATGAGTCGAACTAGTAGTTACAACCCTAACAAATGATCTAAGAGATTGAAATTACAAGTTCGCATCAATACGAGAGGGATTTAATTGATTTGTTTAATCACACATATTTAATTGAACGTGGTTAACTTATTGTTATATTCACATTCAATGATTTAGTGGATTGAAATCACAAGTTTGTATGAAAATGAATAAGATTCAACTTATTCATTTGATCACTTATTGTTAATCTAATATGTTTAACTTGTTATAATGTCTATAATGAATGATTTAAAAGATTAAAATCTCTTGCTTATGTAGATACAATTGAGACAAATGCATTCATTTGATCCCTTGAAACTAATCCAATGAGTTGAACTTGTAGTTACGTATCAATACAAGAGGGATTTAATTGATTCATTTGATCACACATATTTTATTGAATGTGGTTAACTTGTTGTTACATTCACATTAAATGATTTTGTGGATTTAAATCACAAGTTTGTATGAAAATGAATGAGATTCAACTCATTCGTATGATCCCTTTTAGTTAATCTAATATGTTTCACTTGTTATAATGTCCATAACGAATAACTTAAATTATCAAAATCTCTAGTTTATATGGATACAAATGAGATCAATGCATTTGTTTGATCCCTTGTATCTCATCCAATGAGTTTAACTTCATATTACATCAATAGATGATGATTTAAGTGATTGAAATCACAAGTTCCTATCAATACGAGTGGGATTTAAGTGATTATCTAGATCACACATATCTAATTGAATGTTCTTAACTTAATGTTACATCTATATTGAATGATTTAGTGGATGGAAATCACAACATTAAAAGAAAATGAATGAGATTCAAGGGATTCATTGCTCACTTATATTTAATATAATGTATCTCACTTGTCATTACATCTATAATGAATGATTTAAATGATTGAAATCACAAGTTTGTATTACAATGAATGTGATTCATCTCATTTATATGATCCCTTTTAGTTAATCTAATATGTTTCACTTGTTATAATGTCCATAACAAATTATTTAAGTGATTCTCTTGATCACACATATCTAATTGAATGTTCTTGACTTGTTGTTACATCTATATTGAATGATTTAGTGGATGGAAATAACAACTTTAAAAGAAAATGAATGAGATTCAAGGGATTCATTGGTCACTTATATTTAATATAATGTGTCTCACTTGTTATTACATCTATAATGAATGACTTAAATGATTGAAATCACAAGTTTGTATTAAAATAAATGTAATTCATCTCATTTATATGATCTCTTTTAGTTAATCTAACATGTTTTACTTGTTATAATGTCCATAACGAATGATTTAAATGATCAAATTCTCTAGTTTACATTGGTAGAAATGGGACCAACGCATTTGTTTGATCCCTTATATCTAATCCAATGAGTCGAACTTGTAGTTACATCCCTAACGAATGATCTAAGAGATTGAAATTACAAGTTTGTTTCAATACGAGAGGAATTTAATTGATTTGTTTGATCACACATATTTAATTAAACGTGGTTAACTTGTTGTTATATTCACAATCAATGATTTAGTGGATTGAAATCACATGTTTGTATGAAAATGAATGAGATTCAACTTATTCATTTGATCACTTATTGTTAATCTAATATGTTTAACTTGTTATAATGACTATAATGAATGATTTAAACGATTAAAATCTCTTGTTTATGTAGATAAACGTGGTTAACTTGTTGTTATATTCCCAAGTTCGTTTCAATACGAGAGAGATTTAATTGATTCATTTGATCACACATATTTTGTTGAATGTGGTTAACTTGTTATTACATTCACATTAAATGATTTTGTGGATTTAAATCACAAGTTTGTATGAAAATGAATGGCATTCAACTCATTCACATGATCCCTTTTAGTTAATCTAATATGTTTCACTTGTTATAATGTCTATAACAAATGATTTAAATTATCAAAATCTGTAGTTTATATCGATACAAATGAGACCAATGCATTTGTTTGATCCCTTGTATCTAATCCAATGAGTTTAACTTCTTATTACATCTATAGTGAATGATTTAAGGTATTGAAATCACAAGTTCTTATCAATACGAGTGGGATTTAAGTGATTCTCTTGATCACTCATATCTAATTGAATGTTCTTAACTTGTTGTTACATCTACATTGAATGATTTAGTGGATTCACAACTTTAAAAGAAAATGAATGAGATTCAAGTGATTCATTGCTCACTTATATTTCATCTAATGTGTCTCACTTGTTATTACATCTATAATGAATGATTTAAATGATGGAAATCACAAGTTTGTATTGAAATGAATGTGATTCATCTCATTTATATGATCCCTTTTAGTTAATCTAATATGTTTCACTTGTTATAATGTCTATAACAAATGATTTAAATGATCAAAATATCTAGTTTACATGGGTAGAAATGGAACCGACGCATTTGTTTGATCCCTTATATCCAATGCAATGAGTTGAACTTGTAGTTACATCCCTACCGACGCATTTGTTTGATCCCTTATATCCAATGCAATGAGTTGAACTTGTAGTTACATCCCTAACAAATGACCTAAGAGATTGAAATTAGAAGTTCGTATCACATTCAATGATTTAGTGGATTGAAATCACAAGTTTGTTTGAAAATGAATGAGATTGAACTGATTCATATGATCCCTTATTGTTAATCTAATATGTTTAACTTGTTATAATGTGTATAATGAATTATTTAAATGATTAGAATGACTAGTTTATATAGATACAAAGGAGGCCAATGCATTCGTTTGATCCCTTGAAACAAATCCAATGAGTTGAACCTGTAGTAACATCTCTAACGAACGATCTAAGAGATTGAAATCCGAAGTTTGTATCAATACGAGAGGGATTTAATTGATTCATTTGATCACACATATTTAATTGAGCGTGGTTAACTTGTTGTTATATTCATATACAGTGATTTGGGGGATTGAAATCACAAGTTTTATGAAAATGAATGAGATTCAACTTATTCGTATGATCCCTTATTGTTAATCTAATATGTTTAACTTGTTATAATGTCTATAATCAATGATTTAAATGATTAAAATCACTAGTTTATGTTGAAACAAATGAGACCAATGCATTCGTTTGATTCCTTGAAACTAATTCAATGAGTTGAACTTGTGGTTACATCTCTAACGAACGATCCATGAGATTGAAATCCCAAGTTCGTATCAATACGAGAGAGATTTAATTGATTCATTTGACCACAAATATTTTATTAAATGCGGTTAACTTGTTGTTACATTCATATTAAATGATTTTGTGGATTTAAATCACAAGTTTGTAAGAAAATGAATGAGATTCAACTCACTTATATGATCCCTCTTAGTTAATCTAATATGTTTCACTTGTTATAATGTCCATAACAAATGATTTAAATTATGAAAATCTCTATTTTATGTGGATACAAATGAGGATTTGTTTGATCCCTTGTATCTAATCCAATGAGTTTAAATTCTTATTACAGCTATAGTGAATGATTTAAAGGATTGAAATCACTAGTTCCTATCAATACGAGTGAGATTTAAGTGATTCCCTTGATCACACATATTTAATTGATCATGGTTAACTTGTTGTTATATTCACATTCAATGATTTAGGGAATTGAAATCACAAGTTTGTATAAAAATAAATGAGATTCAACTTATTCATATGATCCCTAATTTTTAATCTAATATGTTTAACTTATTATAATGTCTACAATGAGTGATTTGAACGATTAAAATCACTAGTTTATGTAGATACAAATGAAACCAATTCATTCATTTGAACCCTTGAAACAAATCCAATGAGTTGAACATGGAGTTACATCTCTAACGATAGATCTAAGAGATTGAAATCCCAAGTTTGTATCAGTACGAGGGGGATTTAATCGATTCATTTGATCACACATATTTTTTTAAATGTGGTAAACTAGTTGTTACATTCACATTGAATGATTTTGTGGATTTAGATCACATGTTTGTATGAAAATGAATGAGATTCAACTCATCCATATAATCCCTTTTAGTTAATCGAATATGTTTCACTTGTTATAATATCCAAAACGAATAATTTAAATTATCAAAATCTCTAGTTTATATGGAAACAAATGAGACCACTGCATTTGTTTGATCCCTTGTATCTAATCTAACGAGTTTAACTTCTTATTACATCTATAGTGAATGATTTAAGGAATTGAAATCACATGTTCCTATCAATATGAGTGGGATTTAAGTGATTCTCTTGATCACACATATCTAATTGAATGTTCTTAACTTCTGGTTACATCTATATTGAATGATTTAGTGGATTGAAATCACAAGTTTGTATGAAAATGAATGAGATTCGAGTGATTCATTGCTCACTTATATTTAATCTAATGTGTCTCACTTGTTATTACATCTATAATGAATCATTTAAATGATAGAAATCACAAGTTTGTATTAAAATGAATGTGATTCAACTCATTCATATGATCCCTTTTAGCTAATATAATATGTTTCACTTGTTATAATGTCCATAACAAATGATTTAAATGATCAAAATCTCTAGTTTACATTGGCATAAATGAGACCAATGCATTTGTTTGATCCCTTATATCTAATCCAATGAGTCAAACTTGTACTTACATCCCTAACGAATGATCTAAGAGATTGAAATTACAAGTTCGTATCAATACGAGCGAGGTTTAATTGATTGACTTGATCACACATATTTAATTGAACGTGGGTAACTTGTTGTTATATTCACATTCAATGATTTAGGGGAATGAAATCACAAGTTTGTAGGAAAATTAATGAGATTCAACTTATTCATATGATCCCTAATTGTTAATCTAATATGTTTAACTTGTTATATTGTCTATAATGAGTGATTTGAACGATTAAAATCACTAGTTTATGTAGATACAAATGAGGCCAATTCATTCATTTGATCCCTTGAAACAAATCCAATGAGTTGAACTTGGAGTTACATCTCTAACAATAGATCTACGAGATTGAAATGCCATGTTCGTATCAATACGAGAGGGATTTAATCGATTCATTTGATCACACATATTTTATTGAATGTGGTCAACTTGTTGTTACATTCACATTGAATGATTTTGTGGATTTAAATCACATGTTTGTATGAAAATGAATGATATTCAACTCATTCATATGACCCTTTTAGTTAATCTAATATGTTTCACTTGTTATAATATCCATAACGAATAATTTAAATTATGAAAATCTCTAGTTTATATGGAAACAAATGAGACCACTGCATTTGTTTGATCCCTTGTATCTAATCCAACGAGTTTAACTTCTTATTTCATCTATAGTGAATGATTTAAAGGATTCAAATCACAAGTTCCTATCAAAACGAGTGAGATTTAAGTGATTCTCTTGATCACACAAATCTAATTGAATGTTCTTAACTTGTTGTTATATCTATATTGAATGATTTAATGGATTGAAATCACAACTTTAAAGGAAAATGAATGACATTCAAGTGATTCATTGCTCACTTATATTTAATCTAATGTGTCTCACTTGTTATTGCATCTATAATGAATCATTTAAATGATAGAAATCACAAGTTGTTATTAAAATGAATGTGATTCATCTCATTCATATGATCCCTTTTAGTTAATCTAATATGTTTCACTTGTTATAATGTCCATAACGAAAGATTTAAATGATCAAAATCTCTAGTTTACATTGGCAGAAATGAGACCAACGCATTTGTTTGATCCCGTATATCTAATCCAATGAGTCGAACTTGTACTTACATCCCTAACAATTGATCTTAGAGATTGAAATTACAAGTTCGCATCAATACGGGAGGGATTTAATTGATTCACTTGATCACACATATTTAATTGAACGTTGTTAAATTATTGTTATATTCACATTCAATGATTTAGTGGATTGAAATCACAAGTTTGTATGAAAATGAATGAGATTCAACTTATTCTTATGATCCCTTATTGTTAATCTAATAAGTTTAACTTGTTATAGTGTCTATAATGAATGATTTAAGTGATTAAAATCACTAGTGTATATAGATTCAAATGAGACGAACGCATTCGTTTGATCCCTTGAAAGTAATCCAATGAGTTGAACTTGTAGTTCCATCTCTAACGAACAATCTAAGAGATTGAAATCCCAAGTTCGTATCAATACGAGAGGGATTTATTTGATTCATTTGATCTCACATATTTAATTGAATGTGACTAAGTTGTTGTTATATTCACATTCAATGATTTGGGGGATAGAAATCACAAGTTTGTAAGAAAATGAATGAGATTCAACTTATTCATATGGTCTCTTATTGTTAATCTAATATGTTTAACTTGTTATAACGTCTATAATGATGATTTAAACGATTAAAATCACTAGTTTATGTAGAAACAAATGAGACCAATGCATTCGTTTGATCCCTTGAAACTAATCCAATAAGTTGAACTTGTGGTTCCATCTCTAACGAACGATCTATGAGATTGAAATCCCAAGTTCATATCAATACGAGAGAGATTTGATTGATTCATTTGATCACACATATTTTATTGAATGTGGTTAACGTGTTGTTACATTCACATTGAATGATTTGGCAGATTTAAATCACAAGATTGTAAGAAAAAGAATGAGATTCAACTCATTCATATGATCTCTCTTAGTTAATATTATATGTTTCACTCGTTATAATGTCCATAATAAATTATTTAAATTATCGAAATCTCTTGATTATGTGGATACAGATGAGACTAATGCATTTGTTTGATCCCTTGTATCCAATCCAATGAGTTCAACTTCTTATTACATCTATAGTGAATGATTTAAGGGATTGAAATCACAAGTTCCTATCAATACGAGTGGGATTTAAGTGATTCTCTTGGTCACACATATCTAATTAAATGTTGTTAACTTGTTACATCTATATTGAATGATTTAGTGGATTAAAATTACAACTTTAAAGGAAAATGAATGAGATTCAAGTGATTCATTGCTTGCTTATATTTAATCTAATGTGTCTCACTTGTTATTACATTTATAATGAATGACTTAAATGATTGAAATCACAAGTTTGTATTAAAATGAATGTGATTCATCTCATTTATATGATCCCTTTTAGTTAATCTAATATGTTTCACTTGTTATAATGTCCATAACGAATGATTTAAGTGATTCTCTTGATCACACATATCTAATTGAATATTCTTAACTTGTTGTTACATCTATATTGAATGATTTAGTGGATTCAAATCACAACTTTAAAAGAAAATGAATGAGATTCAAGTGATTCATTGCTCACTTATATTTAATATAATGTGTCTCACTTATTATTACATCTATAATGAATTATTTTAATGATTGAAATCATAAGTTTGTATTAAAAGGAATGTTATTCATCTCACTTATATGATCCCTTTTAGTTTACATTGGTAGAAATGGGTCCATCGCATTTTTGATCCCTTATATCTAATCGAATGAGTCGAACTTGTAGTTACATCCCTAACGAATGATCTAAGAGATAGACATTACAAGATCGTATCAATACGAGAGAGATTTAATTGATTCATTTGATCACATATATTTATTTGAACGTGGTTAAATTGTTGCTGTATTTACATTCAATCATTTAGTGGGTTGAAATCACAAATTTGTATGAAAATGAACGAGATTCAACTTATTCAAATGATCCCTTAATCTATTATGTTTAACTTGTTATAATGTCTATAATGAATGATTTAAACGATTAAAATCTCTAGTTTATGTAGATACAAATGAGACCAATACATTCAATGAGTTGAACTTGGAGTTACTTCTCTAATGATAGATCTAAGAGATTGAAATCCCAAATTTGTATCAATATGTGAGGGACTTAACTGATTCATTTGATCACACATATTTTATTGAATGTGATTAACTTGTTGTTACATTCACATTTAATGATTTTGTGGATTTAAATCACATGTTTGTACGAAAATGAATGAGATTCAACTCATTCATATGATCCCTTTTAGTTAATCTAATATGTTTCACTTGTTATAATATCCATAACGAATAATTTAAATTATCAAAATGTCTAGTTTATATGGAAACAAATGAGATCACTGCACTTGTTTGATCCCTTGTATCCAGTCCAACGAGTTTAACTTTTTATTAAATCTATAGTGAATGATTTAAAGGATTGAAATCTCAAGTTCCTATCAATACGAGTGGGATTTAAGTGATTCTCTTGATCACACATATCTAATTGAATGTTCTTAAATTGTTGTTACATCTATATTGAATGATTTAGTGGATTGAAATCACAACTTTAAAAGAAAATGAATGAGATTCAAGTGATTCATTGCTCACTTATATTTAATCAAATGTGTCTCACTTGTTATTACATCTATGATGAATGATTTAAATTATTGAAATCACAAGTTTGTATGAAAATGAATGTGATTCATCTCATTCATATGATCCTTTTTAGTTAATCTAATATGTTTCACTTGTTATAATGTCCATAACGAATTATTTAAATGATCAAAATCTCTAGTTTACATGGGTAGAAATGGGACCAACGCATTTGTTTGATCCATTATATCTAATCTATTGAGTTGAACTTGTAGGTACATCCCTAACGAATTTTCTTAGAGATTGAGAAAATAAGTTTGTATCAATACGAGAGGGATTTAATTGATTAGTTTGATCACACATAATTAATTGAGCGTGGTTAACTTGTTGTTATATTCACTTTCAATGATTTAGTGGATTAAAATCACAAGTTTGTATGAAAATGAAAGACGTTCAACTTATTCATATGATCCCTTATTGTTAATCTAACATGTTTAACTTGTTATAATGTCTATAATGAATGATTTAAGCAAATAAAATCACTAGTTTATGTAGTTACAAATGAGATCAATGCATTTGTTTGATCCCTTGAAACTAATCCAACGAGTAGAACTTGTAGTCACATCTCTAACGAACGATCTAGGAGATTGAAATCCCAAGTTCGTATGAATACGAGAGAGATTTAATTGATTCATTTGATCACACGTATTTAATAGAATGTGGTTAACTTGTTATATTCACGTTCAATGATTTAGTGGATTGAAATCACAGGTTTGTATGAAAATGAATGATATTCAACTCATTCATATGATCCCTTTTAGTTCATCCACTATGTTTCACTTGTTATAATGTCCATAACGACTGATTTAAATGATCAAAATCTCTAGTTTTTATGGACACAAATGAGACCAATGCATTTGTTTGATCCCTTGTATCTAATCCAATGAGTTTAACTTCTTATTACATCTATAGTGAATGATTTAAGGGATTGAAATCACAAGTTCCTATCAATACGAGTGGGATTTAAGTGATTCACTTGATCACACATATCTAATTGAATGTTCTTAACTTGTTGTTACATCTATATTGAATGATTTAGTGGATTGAACTCACAACGTTAAAAGAAAATGAATGAGATTCAAGTGATTCATTGCACACTTATATTTAATCTAATGTGTCTCAGTTGTTATTACATCTATAATGAATTATTTAAGTGATTGAAATCACAAGTTTGTATGAAAATGAATGTTATTCATCTCATTCATATGATCCCTTTGAGATAATATCTATAATGAATGATTTAAATGATTAAAATTGCTAGTTTATATGGATACTAATGAGACCAATGCATTTGTTTTCTCCCTTGTATCTAATCCAATGAGTTTAACTTCTTGTTACATCTATAGTGAATGATTTAAGGGATTAAAATTACAAGTTCCTATCAATACGAGTGGGATTTAAGTGATTCTCTTGATCACACATATCTAATTGAATGTTCTTAACTTGTTGTTACATCTATATTGAATGATTTAGTGGATTGAAATCACAACTTTAAAAGAAAATGAATGAGATTCAAGTGATTCATTGCACACTTATATTTAATCCAATGTGTCTCAGTTGTTATTACATCTATAATGAATTATTTAAGTGATTGAAATCACAAGTTTGTATGAAAATGAATGCTATTCATCTCATTCATATGATCCCTTTGAGTTAATCTAATATGTTTCACTTATTATATTGTCCATAACGAATGATTTAAATTATCAAAATCTCTAGTTTACATGGGTAGAAATGGGACCAACGCATTTGTTTGATCCCTTATATCTAATCCAATGAGTTGAACTAGTAGTTACATCCCTAACGATTGATCTAAGAGATTGAAATTGATCCCTTGAAACTAATCCCATGAGTTAAACTTGTAGTTACATCTGTAACGAACGATCCAGGAGATTGAAATCCCATGTCTGTATCAAAACGAAGGAGATTTAATTGATTCATTTGATCACACATATTTTGTTGAATGTGTTTAACTTGTTGTTACATTTACATTGAATGATTTTGTGGACTTAAATCACAAGTTTGTATGAAAATGAATGAGATTCAACTCATTCATATGATGCCTTTTAGTTTATCCAATATGTTTCACTTGTTATAATGTCCATAACGAATGATTTAAATGATCAAAATCTCTAGTTTATATGGATACAAATGAGACCAATGCATTTGTTTGATCCCTTGTATCTAATCCAATGAGTTTAACTTCTTTTTACATCTATAGTGAATGATTTAAGGGACTGGAATCACAAGTTCCTATCAATACGAGTGGCATTTAAGTGATTCTCTTGATCACACATATCTAATTGAATGTTCTTAACTTCTTGTCACATCTATATTGAATGATTTAGTAGATTGAAATCAAAACATTAAAATAAAATGAATGAGATTCAAGAGATTCATTGCTCACTTGTATTTAATCTAATGTGTCTCAGTTGTTATTAAATCTATAACGAATGATTTAAATGATTGAAATCATAAGTTTGCATGAAAATGAATGTGATTCATCTCATTCATATGATCCTTTTTAGTTAATCTAGTATGTTTCACTTGTTATAATGTCCATAACGAATGATTCAAATGATCAAAATCTTTAGTTTTCATGGGTAGAAATGGAACCAACGCATTTGTTTGATCACTTATATCTAATCGAATGAATTGAACTTGTAGTTACATCCCTAACGAATGATCTAAGAGATTGAAATTACAAGTTCGTATCAATACGAGAGGGATTTAATTGATTCATTTGATCACACATAATTAATTAAACAAGGTTAAATTGTCGTTACAAGTTTGTAATCCCTTATTGTTAATCTATAATGAATGGTTTAAATGATCAAAATCTCTAGTTTAGGTTGACGCAAATGAGACCAATGCATTTGTTTGCTCCCTTGTATCTAATCCAATGAGTTTAACTTCTTATTACATCTATAGTGAATGATTTAAGGGATTGAAATCCCAAGTTCCTATCAATACGAGTGGGATTTAAGTGATTCTCTTGATCACACATATCTAATTGAATGTTCTTAACTTGTTGTTTCATCTATATTGAATGATTTAGTTGATTGAAATCACAACTTTGAAAGAAAATGAATGACATTCAAGTGATTCATTGCTCACTTATATTTAATCTAACGTGTCTCACTTGTTATTACATCTATAGTGAATGATTTAAATGATTGAAATGACAAGTTTCTATTAAAATGAATGTGATTCATATCATTCATATGATCCCTTTTAGTTAGTCTAATATGTTTCACTTGTTATAATGTCCATAATGAATGATTTAAATGATCAAAATCTCTAGTTTACATTGGTAGAAGTGGGACCAACGCATTTGTTTGATTCCTTATATCTAACCCAATGAGTCGAACTTGTAGTTACATCCCTAACGAATGATCTAAGATATTAAAATTACAAGTTCGTATCAATTCGAGAAGGATTTAATTGATTCATTTGAACACAAATATTTAATTGAACGTGGTTAACTTGTTGTTATATTCTCATTCAATGATTTAGCAGATTGAAATCACAAGTTTGTATGAAAATGAATGAGATTCAACTTATTCATATGATCCCATATTGTTAATCTAATATGTTTAACTTGTTATAATGTCTATAATGAATCATTTAAACGATTAAAATCTCTAGTTTATTTTGATACAAATGAGACCAATGCATTCATTTGATCCCTTGAAACTAATCCAAAGAGTTGAGCTTGTAGTTACATCTCTAACGAATGATCTAAGAGATTGAAATCCCAAGTTCGTATCAATACAAGAGGGATTTAATTGATTCATTTGATCACACATATTTAATTGAACGTGGTTAACTTATTGTTATATTCACATTCAATGATTTGGGGATTGAAATCACAAGTTTGTTTGAAAATGAATGAGATTCAACTTATTCTTATGATCTCTTGTTGTTAAACTAATATGTTTAACTTGTTATAATGTCTATAATGAAAGATTTAAATGATTAAAATCACTAGTTTATGTAGAAACAAATGAGACCAATGCATTCGTTTGATCCCTTGAAACTAATCAAATAAGTTGAACTTGTGGTTACAAACTATTCAAATGAGTTGAACTTGTAGTTACATCTCTAGCGAACGATCTAAGAGATTAAAAAACCATGTTCGAATCAATACGAGAGAGATTTAATTGATTCATTTGATCACACATATTTTATTGAATGTGGTTAACTTCTTGTTACATTCACATTGAATGATATTGTAGATTTAAATCACAAGTTTATATGAAAATGAATGAGATTCAACTCATTCATATGATCCCTTTTAGTTAATCTAATATTTTTCACTTGTTAAAATGTCCATAACAAATGATTTAAATGATCAAAATCTCTTGTTTATATGGATACAAATGAGACCAATGCATTTGTTTGATCCCTTGTATCTAATCTAATGAGTTTAATTTCTTATTACATCTATAGTGAATGATTTAAGAGATTGAAATCACAAGTTCTTATCAATACGAGTGGGATTTAAGTGATTCTCTTGATCACACATATCTAATTGAATGTTCTTAAATTGTTGTTACATCTATATTGAATGATTTAGTGGATTGAAATCACAACTTTAAAAGAAAATGAATGAGATTCAAGTGATTCATTGCTCACTTATATTTAATCAAATGTGTCTCACTTGTTATTACATCCATAATGAATGATTTAAATGATTGAAATCACAAGTTTGTATGAAAATGAATGTGATTCATCTTATTCATATGATCCTTTTTAGTTAATCTATTATGTTTCACTTGTTATAATGTCCATAACGAATGATTTAAACGATCAAAATCTCTAGTTTACATGGGTAGAAATGGGACCAACGCATTTGTTTGATCCATTGTATCTAATCCGATGAGTTGAACTTGTAGGTACATCCCTAATGAATTTTCTAAGAGATTGAAAAAACAAGTTTGTATCAATACGAGAGAGATTTAATTGATTAATTTGATCACACATAATTAATTGAGCGTGGTTAACTTATTGGTATATTCACTTTCAATGATTTAGTGGATTGAAATCACAAGTTTGTATGAAAATGAATGACGTTCAACTTATTCATATGATCCCATATTGTTAATCTAATATGTTTAATGCATTCGTTTTATCCCTTGAAACTAATCCAATGAGTTGAACTTGTAGTGACATCTCTAACGAACGATCTAGGAGATTGAAATCCCAAGTTGGTATCAATATGAAAGAGATTTAATTGATTCATTTGATCACACATATTTAATAGAATGTGGTTAACTTGTTATATTCACGTTCAATGATTTAGTGGATTGAAATCACAGGTTTGTATGAAAATGAATGATATTCAACTCATTCATATGATCCCTTTTAGTTCATCCACTATGTTTCACTTGTTAGAATGTCCATAACGACTGATTTAAATGATCAGAATCTAGTTTTTATGGACACAAATGAGACCATTGCATTTGTTTGATCCCATGTATCTAATCCAACGAGTTTAACATCTTATTACATCTATAGTGAATGATTTAAGGGATTGAAATCAAAAGTTCCTATCAATACCAGTGGGATTTAAGTGATTCACTTGATCACACATATCTAATTGAATGTTCTTAACTTGTTGTTACATCTATTTTGAATGATTTAGTGGATTGAAATCACAACTTTATTAGAAAATGAATGAGATTCAAGTGATTCATTGCACACTTATATTTAATCTAATGTGTCTCAGTTGTTATTACATCTATAATGAATTATTTAAGTGATTGAAATCACAAGTTTGTATGAAAATGAATGTTATTCATCTCATTCATATGATCCCTTTGAGTTAATATCTATAATGAATGATTTAAATGATTAAAATTGCTAGTTTATATGGATACTAATGAGACCAATGCATTTGTTTTCTCCCTTGTATCTAATCCAATGAGTTTAACTTCTNGATTAAAATTACAAGTTCCTATCAATACGAGTGGGATTTAAGTGATTCTCTTGATCACACATATCTAATTGAATGTTCTTAACTTGTTGTTACATCTATATTGAATGATTTAGTGGATTGAAATCACAACTTTAAAAGAAAATGAATGAGATTCAAGTGATTCATTGCACACTTATATTTAATCCAATGTGTCTCAGTTTTTATTACATCTATAATGAATTATTTAAGTGATTGAAATCACAAGTTTGTATGAAAATGAATGCTATTCATCTCATTCATATGATCCCTTTGAGTTAATCTAATATGTTTCACTTATTATATTGTCCATAACGAATGATTTAAATTATCAAAATCTCTAGTTACATGGGTAGAAATGGGACCAACGCATTTGTTTGATCCCTTATATCTAATCCAATGAGTTGAACTAGTAGTTACATCCCTAACGATTGATCTAAGAGATTGAAATTGATCCCTTGAAACTAATCCCATGAGTTAAACTTGTAGTTGCATCTGTAACGAAGGATCCAGGAGATTGAAATCCCAAGTCCATATCAAAACGAAGGAGATTGAATTAGATTTAATTGATTCATTTGATCAGACATATTTTGTTGAATGTGTTTAACTTGTTGTTACATTCACATTGAATGATTTTGTGGACTTAAATCACAAGTTTGTATGAAAATGATTGAGATTCAACTCATTCATATGATGCCTTTTAGTTCATCCAATATGTTTCACTTGTTATAATATCCATAACAAATGATTTAAATGATCAAAATCTCTAGTTTATATGGATACAAATGAGACCAATGCATTTGTTTGATCCCTTGTATCTAATCCAATGAATTTGACTTCTTTTTACATCTATAGTGAATGATTTAAGGGACTGAAATAACAAGTTCCTATCAATACGAGTGGCATTTAAGTGATTCTCTTGATCACACATATCTAATTGAATGTTCTTAACTTGTTGTTACATCTATATTGAATGATTTAGTGGATTAAAATCACAACTTTAAAAGAAAATGAATGAGATTCAAGAGATTCATCGCTCACTTGTATTTAATCTAATGTGTCTCAGTTCTTATTACATCTATAATGAATGACTTAAATGATTGAAATCACAAGTTTGCATGAAAATAAATGTGATTCATCTCATTCATTTGATCCTTTTTAGTTAATCTAATATGTTTCACTTGTTATAATGTCCATAACGAATGATTCAAATGATCAAAATCTTTAGTTTTCATGGGTAGAAATGGAACCAATGCATTTGTTTGATCACTTATATCTAATCCAATGAGTTGAACTTGTAGTTACATCCCTAACGAATGATCTAAGAGATTGAAATTACAAGTTCGTATCAGTACGAGAGGGATTAAGTTGATTCATTTGATCACACATAATTAATTGAACATGGTTAACTTGTCATTACAAGTTTGTAATATCTTATTGTTAATCTATAATGAATGGTTTAAATGATCCAAATCTCTAGTTTAGGTTGATGCAAATGAGACAAATGCATTTGTTTGATCACTTGTATCTAATCCAATGAGTTTAACTTCTTATCACATCTATAGTGAATGATTTACGGGATTGAAATCCTAAGTTCCTATCAATACGAGTGGGATTTAAGTGATTCTCTTGATCACACATATCTAATTGAATGTTCTTAACTTGTTGTTACATTTACATTGAATGATTTTGTGGATTTAGGTCACAAGTTTGTATGAAAATGAATGAGATTCAACTCATTCGTATGATGCCTTTTAGTTCATCCAATATGTTTCACTTGTTATAATGTCCATAACGAATAATTTAAATTATAAAAATCTCTAGTTTATGTGGATACAAATGAGACCAATGCATTTGTTTGATCCTTTGTATCTAATCCAATGAGTTTAACTTCTTATTACATCTATAGTGAATGATTTAAGGTATTGAAATCAAAAGTTACTATCAATACGAGTGGGATTTAAGTGATTCTCTTGATCACACATTTCTAATTGAATGTTCTTAACTTCTTGTTACATCTATATTGAATGATTTAGTGGATTGAAATCACAACTTTAAAAGAAAATGAATGAGATTCAAGTGATTCATTGCTCACTTATATTTAATCTAATTTGTCTCACATGTTATTACATCTATAATGAATGATTTAAATTATTGATATCACAAGTTTGTATGAAAATGAATGTGATTCATCTCATTCATAAAATCCCTTTGAGTTAATGTAATATGTTTCACTTGTTATAATGTCCATAACAAATGATTTAAAGGATTAAAATCTCTAGTTTACACGGGTAGAAATGGGACCAACGCATTTGTTTGATCCCTTATATCTAATCCAATGTGTTCAACTTGTAGTTACATCCATAACAATTGATCTAAGAGATTGAAATTACAAGTTCGTATCAAAACGAGAGGGATTTAATTGATTCATTTTATCACACATAATTAATTGAACGTGTTTAATTTGTTGTTATATTCACATTCAATGATCTAGTGGATTGAAATCACAAGTTTGTATGAAAATGAATGAGATTCAACTTACTCATATGATCCCTTATTGTTAATCTAATATGTTTAACTTGTTAGAATGTTTATAATGAATGATTTAAACGATTAAAATCACTAGTTTATGTAGATACAAATGAGGCCAATGCATTTGTTTGATCCCTTGACACTAATCCAATGAGTTGAACTTATAGTTACAATTCTAATGAAAGATCTAAGAGATTGAAATCCCTAGTTCAGATGTAAATGAATGAGATTCAACTTATTCATATGATCCCTTACTGTTAGTCTAATTTGTTTAACTTGTTATGATGTCAATAATGATTGATTTAAATGATAAAAATCACCGATTTAAGTAGATACAAATGAGACCAATGTGTTCGTTTGATCCCTTGAAACTAATCCAATCAGTTGAACTTGAAGTTACATCTCTAATGAACGATCTAAGAGATTGAAATCCCAAGTTCGTATCAATACGAGAGGGATTTAATTGATTCATTTGATCACACATATTTAATTGAACGTAGTTAACTTGTTGTTATATTCACATTTAATGATTTAGTGGATTGAAATCACAAGTTTGTATGAAAATGAATGAGATTCAACTTATTTATATGTTTCCTTACTGTTAGTCTAATATCTTTAACTTGTTATAATGTCAATAATGAATGATTTAAACTATTAAAATCACTAGTTTATGTAGATACAAATGAGACCAATGCATTCGTTTGATCCCTTGAAACTAATCCAGTGAATAAAACTTGTAGTTACATCTCTAACGAACGATCCAAGAGATTGAAATCCCTAGTTCGGATGTAAATGAATGAGATTCAACTTATTCATATGAACACTTACTGTTAGTCTAATTTGTTTAACTTGTTATAATGTTAATAATGAATGATTTAAATGATAAAAATCAATGTTTTATGTAGATACAAATGAGACCAATGCGTTCATTTGATCCCTTCAAACTAATCCAATGAGTTGAACTAGTAGTTACATCTCTAACGAACAATCTAAGAGATTGAAATCCCAAGTTCAAATCAATACGAGAGAGCTTTAATTGATTCATTTGATCCCACATATTTTATTGAATGTGGTAAACTTGTTGTTATATTCACATTGAATGATTTTGTGGATTTAAATCACAAGTGTGTATGAAAATGAATGAGATTCAACTCATTCATATGATCCCTTTTAGTTAATCTAATATGCTTCGCTTGTTATAATGTCCATAACGAATTATTTAAATGATCAAAATCTCTAGTTTATATGGATACAAATGAGACCAATGCATTTGTTTGATCCCTTGTATCTAATCCAATGAGTTTAACTTCTTATTACATCTATAGTGAATGATTTAAGGGATTGAAATCACAAGTTACTATAAATACGAGTGGGATTTAAGTGATTCTCTTGACCACACATATCTAATTGAATGTTCTTAACTTGTTGTTACATCTATATTGAATGATTTAGTGGATTGAAATCACAACTTTAAAAGAAAATGAATGAGATTCAAGTGATTCATTGGTCACTTATATTTAATCTAATTTGTCTCACATGTTATTACATCTATAATGAAATATTTAAATGATTGATATAACAAGTTTGTATGAAAATGAATGTGATTCATCTCATTCATAAGATCCCTTTGAGTTAATGTAATATGTTTCACTTGTTATAATGTCCATAACGAATGATTTAAATGATCAAGATCTCTAGTTTACATGGGTAGAAATGGGACCAACGCATTTGTTTGATCCCGTATATCTAATCCAATGTGTTGGACTTGTAGTTACATCCATAATGATTGATCTAAGAGATTGAAATTACAAGTTCGTATCAAAACGAGAGGGATTTAATTGATTCATTTTATCACACATAATTAATTGAACGTGTTTAATTTGTTGTTATATTCACATTCAATGATTTAGTGGATTGAAATCACAAGTTTGTATGAAAATGAATGAGATTCAACTTATTCATATGATCCCTTATTGTTAATCTAATATGTTTAACTTGTTAGAATGTTTATAATGAATGATTTAAACGATTAAAATCACTAGTTTATGTAGATACAAATGAGACCAATGCATTTGTTTGATCCCTTGAAACTAATCCAATGAGTTGAACTTATAGTTACATCTCTAACGAACGATCTAAGAGATTGAAATCCCTAGTTCAGATGTAAATGAATGAGATTCAACTTATTCATATGATCACTTACTGTTATTCTAATTTGTTTAACTTGTTATAATGTCAATAATGATTGATTTAAATGATAAAAATCAACGACTTATGTAGATAAAAATGAGACCCATGCGTTCGTTTGATCCCTTGAAACTAATCCAATGAGTTGAACTTGTAGTTAAATCTCTAATCAACGATATAAGAGATTGAAATCCCAAGTTCGTATCAATACGAGAGGGATTTAATTGATTCATTTGATCACACATATTTAATTGAACGTAGTTAACTTGTTATATTCACATTTAATGATTTGGTGGATTGAAATCACAAGTTTGTATGAAAATGAATGAGATTCAACTTATTTATATGATCCCTTACTGTTAGTCTAATATCTTTAACTTGTTATAATGTCAATAATGAATGATTTAAACGATTAAAATCACTAGTTTATGTAGATACAAATGAGACCAATGCATTTGTTTGATCCCTTGAAACTAATCCAATGAGTTGAACTTGTAGTTCATCTCTAACGAACGATCAAAGAGATTGAAATCTCTAGTTCGGATGTTAATGAATGAGATTCAACTTATTCATGTGAACACTTACAGTTAGTCTAATTTGTTTAACTTGTTATAATGTCAATAATGAATGATTTAAATGATAATAATCACTGTTTTATGTAGATACAAATGAGAGCAATGCGTTCGTTTGATCCCTTCAAACTAATCCAATGAGTTGAACTAGTAGTTACATCTCTAACGAATGATCTAAGATATTGAATTCCCAAGTTCATATCAATACGAGAGAGCTTTAATTGATTTATTTGATCACACATATTTTATTGAATGTGGTAAACTTGTTGGTATATTCACATTGAATGATTTTGTGGATTTAAATCACAAGTTTGTATGAAAATGAATGAGATTCAACTCATTCATATGATCCCTTTTAGTTAAACTAATATGTTTCACTTGTTATAATGTCCATAACGAATGATTTAAATGATTAAAATCTCTAGTTTACATAGGTAGAAATGGGACCAAGCACAGTTGTTTGATCCCTTATATCTAATCCAATGAGTTGAACCTGTAGTTACATCCCTAACGAATGATCTAAGAGATTGAAATTACAAGTTCGTATCAATACGGGAGAGATTTAATTGATTCATTTGATCACACATAATTAACTGAACATGGTTAACTTGTTGTTATGTTCACATTCAATGATTTAGTGGATTGAAATAACAAGTTTGTATGAAAATGAATGAGATTCAACTTATTCATATGATCCCTTATTGTTAACCTAATATGTTTAACTCGTTATAATGTCTATAATGAATTATTTAATCGATTAAATTCACTAGTTTATGTAGATGCAAATGAGACCAATGCATTCGTTTGATCCCTTGAAACTAATCCAATGAGTTGAACTTGTAGTTACATCTCTAACGAACGATTTAAGAGATTGAAATCCCAAGTTCGTATCGATACGAGAGAGATTTAATTGATTCATTTGATCACACATATTTGATTGATTGTGGTTAACTTGTTGTTACATTCACATTGAATGATTTTGTGGATTTAAATCACAAGTTTGTATGAAAATGAATGATATTCAACTCATTCGTTTGATCCCCTATAGTTAATCTAATATTCACTTGTTGTTCATAACGAATGATTTAAATGATTAAAATCGCTAGTGTATATGGATACAAATGAGACTAATGCATTTGTTGTCTCCCTTGTATCTAATCCAATGAGTTTAACTTCTTGTTACATCTATAGTGAATGATTCTAGGCATTGAAATCACAAGTTCCTATCAGTACGAGTGGGATTTAAGTGATTTTCTTGATTACACATATCTAATTGATTGTTCTAAACTTGCTGTTACATCTATATTGAATGATTTAGTGGATTGAAATGACAACTTTAAAAGAAAATGAATGAGATTCAAGTGTTTCATTGCTCACTTATATTTAATCTAATGTGTCTCAGTTGTTATTACATCTATAATGAATGATTTAAATGATTGAAATCACAAGTTTGTATGAAAATTAATGTGATTCACCTCATTCATATGATCCCTTTTAGTTAATCTAATATGTTTTCATGGGAAGAAATGGGACCAACACATTTGTTTGATCCCTTATATCTAATACAATGAGTTGAACTTGTAGTTACACCCCAAATGAATAATCTAAGAAATTGAAATCCAAAGTTCGTATCAATACGAGAGAGATTTATATGATTTATTTGATTACACATATTTTATTGAAAGTGGTTAACTCTTTGTTACATTTACATTGAATGATTTTTTGGATTTACATCACAAGTTTATATGAAAATGAATAAGATTCAACTTACTCATATGATCCCTTATTGTTAGTCTAATATGTTTAACTTGTTATAATGTCTATAATGAATGATTTAATCGATTAAAATCACTAGTTTATGTAGATACAAATAAGACCAATGCATTCGTTTGATCCCTTGAAACTAATCCAATGAGTTCAACTTGTAGTTACATCTCTAACGAACGATCTATGAGATTGAAATCCCAAGTTCGTATCAAAACGAGAGAGATTTAATTGATTCATTTGACCACACATATTTTGTTGAATGTGTTTAACTTGTTGTTACATTCACATTGAATGATTTTGTGGATTTAAATCACAAGTTTGTATGAAAATGAATGAGATTCAACTCATTCATATGATCCCTTTTAGTTAATCCAACATGTTTCACTTGTTATAATGTTCATAACGAATGATTTAAATGATCAAAATCTCTAGTTTATATGGATACAAATGAGACCAATGCATTTGTTTGATCCCTTGTATCTAATCCAATGAGTTTAACCGCTTATTACATCTATAGTGAATGATTTAAGTGATTGAAATCATAAGTTCCTATCAATACGAGTGGGATTTAAGTGATTCACTTGATCACACATATTTAATTGAATGTTCTTAACTTATCATTACATCTATATTGAATGATTTAGTTGATTGAAATCACAACTTTAAAAGAAAGTGAATGAGATTCAAGTGATTCATTGCTCTCTTATATTTAATCTAATGTGTCTCACTTGTCATTACATCTATAATGAATGATTTAAATGATTGAAATCACAAGTTTGTATGAAAATGAATGTGATTCATCTCATTCATATGATCCCTTTTAGTTAATCTAATATGTTTCACTTGTTATAATGTCCATAACGAATGATTTAAATGATCAAAATCTCTAGTCTACATGGGTAGAAATGGGACCAACGCATTTGTTTGATCCCTTATATTTAATCAAATGAGTTGAACTTGTAGTTACATCCCTAACGATTGATCTAAGAGATTGAAATTACAAGTTCGTATCAATACGAGAGGAATTTAATTGATTCATTTGATCACACATAATTAATTGAATGAGTTTAACTTGTTGCTATATTCACATTCAATGATTTAGTGGATTGAAATCACAAGTTTGTATGAAAATGAATGAGATTGAACTTCTTCATATGATCTCTTATTGGTAATCTAATATCATTAACTTGTTATAATGTCTATAATGAATGATTTAATAGATTAAAATCACTAGTTTATGTAGATACAAATGAGACCACTGGATTCGTTTGGTCCCTTGAAATTAATCCAATGAGTTCCATTTGTAATTACATATCTAACGAACGATCTAAGAGATTGAAATCCCAAGTTCCTATCAAAATGAGAGAGATTTAATTGATTCATTTGATCACACATATTTTGCTGAATGTGTTTAACTTGTTGTTACCTCTATATTGGTTGATTTTGTGGATTTAAATCACAAGTTTGTAAGAAAATGAATGAGATTCAACTCATTCATATGATCCCTTTTAGTTAATCCAATATGTTTCACTTGTTATAATGTCCATAACAAATTCTTTAAATGATCAAAATCTCTAGTTTATATGGATACAAATGAGACCAGTGCATTTGTTTGATCCCATGAATCTAATCCAATGAGTTTAACATCTTGTTACATATATAGTGAATGATTTGAGGGATTTAAATCATCAGTTCCTATCAATACGAATGGGATTTAAGTGATTCTCTTGATCACACATATCTAATTGAATGTTCTTAAGTTGTTGTTACATCTATATTGAATGATTTAGTAGATTGAAATCAAAACTTTAACAGAAAAATGAATGAGATTCAATTGGTCACTTATATTTAATCTAATGTGTCTCACTTGTTATTACATCTATAATGAATGATTGAAATCACAAGTTTGTACGAAAATGAATGTGATTCATCTCATTTATATGACCCCATTTAGTTAATCTAATGTATTTCACTTGTTATAATGTCCATAACGAATGATTTAAATGATCAAAATCTCTAGTTTACATGGGTAGAAATGGGACCAACGCATTTGTTTAATCCCTTATATCTAATCCAATGAGTTGAACTTGTAGTTACATCCCTAACGAATGATCTAAGAGATTGAAATTACAAGTTCGTATCAATACGTGAGGGATTTAATTGATTCATTTGATCACACATAATTAATTGAACATGGTTAACTTCTTGTTATATTCACATTCAATGATTTAGTGGATTGAAATAACAAGTTTGTATGAAAACGAATGAGACTCAACTTATTCATATGATCCCTTATTGTTAATCTAATATTTTTAACTAGTTATAATGTCTATAATGAATGATTTAAACGATTAAAATCACTAGTTTATGTAGATGCAAATGAGACCCATGCATTCATTTGATCCCTTGAAACTAATCCAATGAGTTGAACTTGTAGTTACATCTCTAACGAACGATCTAAGAGATAGAAATCCCAAGTTCGTATCAATACGAGAGAGATTTACTTGATTCATTTGATCACACATATTTAATTGAATGTGGTTAACTTGTTGTTACATTCTCATTGAACGATTTTGTGGATTTAAATCACATGTTTGTATGAAAATGAATGAGATTCAACTCATTCATATGATCCCTTTTAGTTTATCTAATATGTTTCACTTGTTATAATGTCCATAACGAATGATTTAAATGATCAAAACTCTAGTTTATATGGATACAAATGAGACCAATGCATTTGTCTGATCCCTTGTATCTAATCCAATGAGTTTAACTTCTTATTACATCTACAGTGAACAGTTTAAGTGATTGAAGTCGCAAGTTCCTATCAATACGAGCGGGATTTAAGTGATTCTCTTGATCACACATATCTAATTTAATGTTCTTTACTTGTTGTTACATCTATATTGAATGATTTAGTGGATTCAAATCACAACTTTAAAAGAAAATGAATGAGATTCAAGTGACTCATTGCTCTCTTATATTTAATGTAAAGTGTCTCACATGTCATTACATCTATAATGAAAGATTTAAATGAATGAAATCACAAGTTTGTATG
>JAANDH010001040.1:95053-105130 GCA_011799765.1 Nymphaea thermarum
GTTAACTTGTTGTTATATTCACATTCAATGATTTAGTGGATTGAAATCACATGTTTGTTTGAAAATGAATGAGATTCAACTTATTCATATGATCCTTTATTGTTAATCTAATATTTTTGACTTGTTATAATCTCTATAATGAATGATTTAAATGATTAAAATCACTAGTTTATGTAGATACAAATGAGACCAATGCATTAGTTTGATCCCTTGAAACTAATCCAATGAGTTGAACTTGTAGTTACATCTCTAACGAACGATCTAGGAGATTGAAATCTGAACTTCGTATCAATACGAGAGAATTTCATTGATTCATTTGATGACACATATTTAAAAGCATGTGGCTAACTTGTTGTTATATTCACGTTCAATGATTTAGTGGATTAAAATCACAAGTTTGTATGAACATGAATGAGATCATATGATCCCCTGCGGTTAATATAATATTCACTTGTTATAATATCTATAATGAATGATTTAATTGATTAAAATCGCTAGTTTATATGGATACAAATGAGACCAATGCATTTGTTTGATCACTTGTATCTAATCTAATGAGTTAAACTTCTTATTACATCTATAGTGAATGATTTAAGAGATTGAAATCTCAAGTTCCTATCAATATGAGTGGGATTTAAGTGATTCTCTTGATCACACATATCTAATTGAATGTTCTTAACTTGTTGTTACATCTATATTGAATGATTTAGTGGATTGAAATCACAAGTTTAAAAGAAAATGAATGAGATTCAAGTGATTCATTGCTCACTTATATTTAATCTAATGTGTCTCACTTGTTATTAAATCTATAATGAAAGATTTAAATGATTGAAATCACAAGTTTGTATGAAAATGAATGTGATTCATCTCATTCATATGATCCCTTTCAGTTAATCTAATATGTTTCACTTGTTATAATGTCCATAACGAATGATTTAAATGATCAAAATCTCTAGTTTACATGGGTAGAAATGGGACCAACACATTTGTTTGATCCCTTATATCTAATCCAATGAGTTGAACTTGTAGTTACATCCCTAACGAATTATCTAAGAGATTGAAATTACAAGTTTGTATCAATACGAGAGGGATTTAATTGATTCATTTGATCACACATAATTGAGCATCGTTAACTTGTTGTTATATTCACATTCAATGATTTAGTGGATTGAAAACTCAAGTTTGTATGAAAATGAATGAGATTCAACTTATTCATATGATCCCTTATTGTTAATCTAATATGTTTAACTTGTTATAATGTCTATAATGAATGATTTAATCGAATAAAATCACTAGTTTATGTAGATACAAATGAGACCAATGCATTCGTTTGATCCCTTGAAACTAATCCAATGAGTTCAACTTGTAGTTACATCTCTAACAAACGATCTAAGAGATTGAAATCCCAAGTTCGTATCAAAATGAGAGAGATTTAATAGATTCATTTGATCACACATATTTTGTTGAATGTGTTTAACTTGTTGTTACATTCACATTGAATGATTTTGTAGATTTAAATCACAAGTTTGTATGAAAATGAATGAGATTCAACTCATTCATATGATCCCTTTTAGTTAATCCAATAAGTTTCACTTGTTAAAATGTCCTGAACAGATGATTTAAATGATCAAAATCTCTAGTTTATATGAACACAAATGATACCAATGTATTTGTTTGATCCCTTGTATCTAATCCAATGAGTTTAACTTCTTATTACATCTATACTGAATGATTTAAGGGATTGAAATCACAAGTTCTTATCAATACGTGTGGGATTTAAGTGATTCTCTTGATCTCACATATCTAATTGAATGTTCTTAATTTTTTGTTACATCTATATTGAATGATTTAGTGGACTGAAATCACAACTTTAAAAGAAAATGAATGAGATTCAAGTGATTCATTGCTCACTTATATTTAATCAAATGTGTCTCGCTAGTTATTACATCTATACTGAATGATTCAAATGATTGAAATCACAAGTTTGTATGAAAATGAATGTGATTCATCTCATTCATATGATCCCTTTTAGTTAATCTAATATGTTTCACTTGTTATAATGTCCATAAGGAATGATTTAAATGATCAAAATCTCTAATTTACATGGGTAGAAATGGAACCGACGCATTTGTTTGATCCCTTATATATAATCCAATGAGTTGAACTTGTAGTCACATCTCCAACGAATGATCTAAGAGATTGAAATTACAAGTTTATATCGATATGAAAGGGATTTAATTGATTCATTTGATCACACATATTTAATTGAACGTGGTTAACTTGTTGTTATATTCACATTCAATGATTTAGTGGATTGAAATCACATGTTTGTTTGAAAATGAATGAGATTCAACTTATTCATATGATCCTTTATTGTTAATCTAATATTTTTGACTTGTTATAATCTCTATAATGAATGATTTAAATGATTAAAATCACTAGTTTATGTAGATACAAATGAGACCAATGCATTCGTTTGATCCCATGAAACTAATCCAATGAGTTGAACATGTAGTTACATCTCTAACGAACAATCTAGGAGATTGAAATCCGAACTTCGTATATACGAACATGTAATTTCCATCTCCTTGATCATTCGTTAGGGATGTAACTACAAGTTCAACTCATTGAATTAGATATAAGGGATCAAACAAATGCATTGGTCCCATTTCTACCCATGTAAACTAGATATTTTGATCATTTGAATCATTCGTTATGGACATTATAACAAGTGAAACATATTAGATTAACTAAAAGGGATCATATGAATGAGTTGAATCTCATTCATTTTCATACAAACTTGTGATTTAATTCGACAAAATCATTCAATGTGAATGTAACAACAAGTTAACCACATTCAATAAAATATGTGTGATCAAATGAAGCAATTAAATCTCTCTCGTATTGATATGAACTTGGGGTTTCAATCTCCTAGATTGTTCGTTAGAGACGTAACTACAATTTCAACTCATTGAATTAATTTCAAGGGATCAAATGAATGCATTGGTCTCATTTACATCTACATAAACTAGTGATTTTAGTCGTTTAAATCATTCGTTATAGACATTATAACAAGTTAAACACATTAGATTCACAATAAGCGATCATATGAATAAGTTGAATCTCATTCATTTTCATACAAACTTACTATTTCAATCCACTAAATCATCGAATGTGAATATAACAACAAGTTAACCACATTCAATTAATTATGTGTGGTCAAATGAATCAATTAAATCACTCTCGTATTGATACAAACATGTAATTTCCATCTCTTAGATCATTCGTTAGGGATGTAACTACAAGTTCAACTCATTGGATTAGATATAAGGGATCAAAAAAATGCGTTGGTCCCATTTCTACCCATGTAAACTATATATTTTGATCATTTGAATCATTTGTTATGGACATTATAACAAGTGAAACATATTAGATTAAATATGTGGGTTCATATTTAAGTCATTCATCATAGATGTATTGACAACTGAGACACATTAGATTAAATATAAGTGAGCAATGAATCACTTGAATTTCAGTCATTTTCTTTTAAAGTTTTGATTTCAATCCACTAAATCATTCAGTATAGATGTAACAAGAAGTTAAGAATGTTCAATTAGATACGTGTGATAAAGAGGATCACTTAAATCCCACTCGTATCGATAGGAACTTGTGATTTCAATCCCTCAAATCATTCACTATAGATGTAATAAGAAATTAACTCATTGGATTAGATACAAGGGATCATACAAATGCATTGGTCAAATTTGTATGCATATAAACTAAAGATTTTGATCCTTTAAATCATTCGTTATGGACATTATAACAAGTGAAACATATTAGATTAACTAAAAGGGATCATATTAATGAGTTGAATCTCATTCATTTTCATACAAACTTGTGATTTAAATCCATAAAATCATTCAATGTGAATGTAACAACAAGTTAAACACATTCAATAAAATATGTGTGATCAAATGAATCAATTAAATTTCTCTCGTATTGATACAAACTTGGGATTTCAATCTTTTAGATCGTTCGTTAGAGATGTAACTACAAGTTCAACTCATTGGATTAGTTTCAAGGGATCAAAAGAATGCATTGGTCTCATTTGCATCTACACAAACTAGTGATTTTAATCGCATAAATAATTCATTATAAACATACTAGATAAACAATAAGGGATCATATGAATAAGTTGAATCTCATTCATTTTCATACAAACTTGTGATTTCAATCCACTAAATCATTGAATGTGAATATAACAACAAATTAAACACGTTCAATTAATTATGTGTGATAAAATGAATCAATTAAATCACTCTCGTTTTGATACGAACTTGTAATTTCAATCTCTTAGATCAATCGTTATGGATGTAACTACAAGTTCAACACATTGGATTAGATATACGGGATCAAACAAATGCGTTGGTCCCATTACTACCCATGTAAACTAGAGATTTTGATCATTTAAATCATTCGTTATGGACATTATAACAAGTGAAACGTATTACATTAACTCAAAGGGATCTTATGAATGAGATGAATCACATTCATTTTCATACAAACTTGTTATATCAATCATTTAAATATTTCATTATAGATGTAATAACATGTAAGACAAATTAGATTAAATATAAGTGACCAATGAATCACTTGAATTTCAGTCATTTTCTTTTAAAGTTTTGATTTCAATCCACGAAATCATTCAGTATAGATGTAACAAGAAGTTAAGACTTTTCAATTAGATATGTGTGATCAAGAGAATCACTTTCATATTGATATGAACTTGTAATTTAAATCTCTTAGATCAATCGTTCAATCCACTAAATCATTTCTACCCATGTAAGCTAGAGATTTTGATCATTTGAATCATTCGTTATGGACATTATAACAAGTGAAACATATTATATTAACTCAAAGGGATCATATGAATAAGATGAATCACATTCATTTTCATACAAACTTGTGATTTCAATCATTTAAATAATTCATTATAGATGTAATAACAAGTGAGATACATTAGGTTAAATACAAGTGAGCAATGAATCACTTTAATCTCATTCATTTTATTTTAAAGTTGTGATTTCAATCCACTAAATCATTCAATATAGATGTAACAACAAGTTAAGACTTTTCAATTAGATATGTGTGATCAAGAGAATCACTTAAATCCCACTCGTATTGACAGGAACTTGTGATTTCAGTCCCTTAAATCATTCATTATAAATGTAATAAGAAGTTAAACTCATTGGATTATATACATGGGATCAAACAAATCCATTGGTCTCATTTGTATCCATATAAACTAGAGATTTTGATCATTTAAATCATTCGTTTTGAACATTATAACAAGTGAAACATATTAGATTAACTAAAAGGGATCATATGAATGAGTTGAATCTCATTCATATTCATACAAACTTATGATTTAAATCCACAAAATCATTCAATGTGAATATAACAACAAGTTAACCACAGTCAACAAAACATGTGTGATCAAATGAAGCAAGTAAATCTCTCTCATATTGATACGAACTTCAGATTTCAATCCCTTAAATCATTCACTATAGATGTAATAAGAAGTTAAACTCATTGGATTAGACACAAGGGATCGAACAAATGCATTGGCCTCATTTGTATCCATCTAAACTAAAGATTTTGATCATTTAAATCATTCGTTATGGACATTATAACAAGTGAAACATATTATATTAACTAAAAGGGATCATTTGAAAGAGTTGAATCTCATTTATTTTCATACAAACTTGTGATTTAAATCCATAAAATCATTCAATGTGGATGTAACAACAAGTTAACCACATTCAATAAAATTTGTGTGATCAAATGAATCAATTAAATATCTCTCGTATTGATACGAACTAGGTATTTCAATCTCTTAGATCATCTGTTAGAGATGTAACTACAAGTTGAACTCATTGAATTAGTTTCAAGGGATCAAACGAATCCATTGGTCTCATTTGCATCTACGTAAACTGGTGATTTTAATCGCATAAATAATTTTATTATAAATATTCTAAGAAGTTAAACATATTAGATAAACAATAAGGGATCATATAAATAAGTGGAATCTCATTCATTTTCATACAAACTTGTTATTTCAATCCACTAAATCATTGAATGTGAATATAACAACAAGTTAACCACGTTCAATTAATTTTGTGTGATCAAATGAATCAATTAAATCCCTCTCGTATTGATACGAACTTCTAATTTCAATCTCTTAGATCAATCATTAGGGATGTAACTACAAGTTCAACTCATTGGATTAGATATATGGGATCAAACAAATGCGTTGGTCCCATTTCAACCCATGTAAACTTGATATTTTGATCATTTAAATCATTCGTTGTGGACATTATAACAAGTGAAACATATTAGATTAACTCAAAGGGATCATATGAATGAGATGAATCACATTCATTTTCATACAAACATGTGATTTCAATCATTTAAATCATTCATTATAGATGTAATAACAAGTGAGACTCATTAGATTAAATATAAGTGTCAATGAATCACTTGAATCTCATTCATTTTCTTTTAATGTTGTGATCTCAATCCACTAACTCATTCTATATAGATGTAACAACAAGTTAAGAATATTCAATTAGATATGTGTGATCAAGAGAATCACTTAAATCCGACTCATATTGATAGGAACTTGTGATTTCAATCCCTTAAATCATTCACTATAGATGTAATAAGAAGTTAAACTCAATGGATTAGATTCAAGGGATCAAACAATTGCATTGGTCTCATTTGTATCCATATAAACTAGAGATTTTGATCATTTAAATCATTCGTTATGGACATTATAACAAGTGAAACATATTAGATTAACTAAAAGGGATCATATGAATGAGTTGAATCTCATCATTTTCATACAAACTTGTGATTTAAATCCGCAAAATGATTAAATGTAAATGTAACAACAAGTTAACCACATTCAATAAAATGTGTGTGATCAAATGAAGCAATTAAATCTCTCTCGTATTGATACGAACTTGGGATTTTAATCTCCTAGATCGTTCGTTAGAGATGTAACTATAAGTTCAACTCATTGAATTAGTTTCAAGGGATCAAACGTATGCATTGGTCTCATTTGCATCTACATAAACTAGTGATTTTAATCGCATAAATAATTCATTATAGACATTCTAACAAGTTAAACATATTAGATAAACAATAAGGGATCATATGAATAAGTTGAATCTCATTAATTTTCATACAAACTTGTGATTTCAATCCACTAAATCATTGAATGTGAATATAACAACAAGTTAAACTCGTTCAATTAATTATGTGTGATCAAATGAATCAATTAAATCCCTCTCGTATTGATACGAACTTCTAATTTCAATCTCTTATATCAATTGTTAGGGATGTAACTACAAGTTCAACTCATTAGATTAGATATATGGGATCAAACAAATGCGTTGGTCCCATTTCTACCCATGTAAACTAGAGATTTTTATCATTTAAATCATTCGTTATGGACATTATAACAAGTGAAACATATTAGATTAACTAAAAGGGATCATATGAATGAGATGAATCACATTCATTTTCATACAAACTTGTGATTTCAATCATTTAAATAATTCATTATAGATGTAATAATAACAAGTGAGACACATTAGATTAGATATAAGTCAGCAATGAATCACTTGAATCTCATTCATTTTCTTTTAAAGTTGTGATTTCAATTCACTAAATCATTCAATATAGATGTAACAACAAGTTAAGAACATTCAATTAAATATGTGTGATCAAGAGAATCACTTAAATCAAACTCGTATTGATAGGAACTTGTGACTTCAATCCCTTAAATCGTTCACTATAGATGTAATAAGAAGTTAAACTCATTGGATTAGATACAAGGGATCAGACAAATGCGTTGGTCTCATTTGTATCCATATAAACTAGAGATTTTGATTATTTAAATCATTCGTTATGGACATTATAACAAGTGAAACATATTAGATTAACTAAAAGGGATCATATGAATGAGTTGAATCTCATTCATTTTCATACGAACTTGTGATTTAACTCCACAAAATCATTCAATGTGAATGTAACAACAAGTTAACCACATTCAATAAAATATGTGTGATCAAATGAATCAATTAAATCTCTCTCGTATTGATACGAACTTGGGATTTCAATCTCTTAGATTGTATGTTAGAGATGTAACTACAAGTTCAACTCATTGGATTAGTTTCAAGGGATCAAACAAATGCATTCGTCTCATTTGCATCTACATAAACTAGTGATTTTAATAGATTAAATCATTCATTATAGACATTATAACAAGTTAAACCTATTAGATTAACAATAAGGTATCCTATGAATAAGTTGAATCTCATTCATTTTCATACAAACTTGTGATTTCAATCCACTAAACCATTCAATGTAAATGTAACAACAAGTTAACCACGTTCAATTAATTTTGTGTGATCAAATGAATCAATTAAATCCTTCTCGTATTGATACGAACTTGTAATTTCAATGTCTAAGATCATTCGTTAGGGACCACAAGTTCAACTCATTGGATTAGATATAACAGATCAAACAAATGCGTTGGTCCCATTTCTACCCCTCTAAGCTAGAGATTTTGATCATTTAAATCATTCGTTATGGACATTATAACAAGTGAAACATATTAGATTAACTAAAAGGGATGATATGAATGAGATGAATCACATTCATTTTCATACAGACTTGAGATTTCAATCATTTAAATCATTCATTATAGATGTAATAACAAGTGAGACACATTAGATTAAATATAAGTGAGCAATGAATCACTTGAATCTCATTTATTTTCTTTTAAGGTTGTTATTTCAATCCACTAAATCATTCAATATAGATGTAACAACAAGTTAAGAACATTCAATTAGAAATGTGTGATCAAGAGAATCACTTAAATCCCACTCGTATTGATAGGAACTTGTGATTTCAATCCATTAAATCATTCACTATAGATGTAATAAGAAGTTAAACTCATTGGATTAGAAATAGGGGATCAAACAAATGCATTGGTCTCATTTGTATCCATGTGAACTAAAGATTTTGATCATTTAAATCATTCGTTATGGACATTATAACAAGTGAAACATATTAGATTAACTAAAAGGGATTATATGAAAGAGTTGAATCTCATTTATTTTCATACAAACTTGTGATTTAAATCCATAAAATCATTCAATGTGAATGTAACAACAAGTTAACCACATTCAATAAAATATGTGTGATCAAATGAATCAATTAAATCTCTCTCATATTAATACGAACCTGGTATTTGAATCTCTTAGATCATTCGTTAGAGACGTAAGTACAAGTTCAACTCATTGGATTAGTTTGAAGAGATCAAACAAATGCATTGGTCTCATTTGCATCTACATAAACTAGTCATTTTAATCGCATAAATAATTCAATACAGACATTCTAGCAAGTTAAACATATTAGATAAACAATAAGGGATCATTTGAATAAGTTGACTCTTATTCATTTTCATACAAACTTGTGATTTTAATCCACTAAATCATTGAATGTGAAAAAAACAACAAGTTAAGCTCATTCAATTAATTATGTCTGATCAAATGAATCAATTAAATCCCTCTCGTATTGATACGAACTTGTAATTTCAATCTCTTAGATCAATCGTTCGGGATGTAACAACAAGTTCAACTCATTGGATTAGATATATGGGATCAAACAAATGCGTTGGTCCCATTTCTACCCATGTAAACAAGAGATTTTGATCTTTTAAATCATTCGTTATGGTCATTATAACAAATGAAACATATTAGATTAACTCAAAGGGATCATCTGAATGAGATGAATCACATTCATTTCATACAAACTTGTGATTTCATTCATTTAAATCTTTCATTATAGATGTAATGACATGTGAGACACTTTACATTAAATATAAGAGAGCAATGAGTCACTTGAATCTCATTCATTTTCTTTTAAAGTTGTGATTTGAATCCACTAAATCATTCAATATAGATGTAACAACAAGTAAAGAACATTAAATTAGATATGTGTGAT
>JAANDH010001041.1:0-98401 GCA_011799765.1 Nymphaea thermarum
GGAGGCAAGGAGCTGATATTTGTCGCGTCTTGATCATAAACATTTAGACGTGGGTCTGGTGCAGGGCTACAAGGTGGGAGATCGTCTGAATGAAAGATATTTTCAGCATCTTCGATATCACCAAAAGTCATGAAATCATTTCCCATGACATCATCCTTGTATAGAGAAGACGGATTCTTGAAGGGGAGTGAATGTTCATAAAAAACGACATGTCTGGATATATATAAACGTCTGGAATTAGGCTCAAAGCATTTGTAACCCTTGTGAAGGGTGCTATACCCGATAAAGACACAAGGAACAGATTTAGGATCAAATTTGTTCCTTGCATAGCCTCTCAAATAAGGAAAGCATTTGCTCCCAAAGATGCGCATGCTGGAATAGTCCGGTATCCTTTTAAATAAGGAGGCAAAAGGGGACTGCATATTCAAGGTGGCGGAAGGTAGCCTGTTCAATAGAAAAACTGCAGCTGAAAATGCGTCAGTCCAAAAACGTGTAGGCGCACCAGAGTGGAAAAGCAGAGTTAACCCCAATTCGGTGATGGAACGATGCTTGCGTTCAGCCTTGCCATTTTGCTCAGGCGTCTTGGGGCAAGAGTATTGTCGTTTAATTCCAAGAGCATCAAGATAGGTTGTGAAACGAGAACTAGTGTATTCTCCACCTCCATCACTTTGGAAAGTTTTTATTTTCCTGTCAAACTGACGCTCAACCATTTTGTGAAAATGAACAAAGGCATCAAAAAAATCAGATTTGTGCTTCAGAGGATAAAACCACGTAAAACGACTATTGTCATCAACAAATATGGCATAAAAACGATATTGTTCTCGAGATAAGACGGGTGCCGGTCCCCATAGATCACTGTGAATTTTTTCTAACGGTAAAGAGGGAATGTTGTCTCTTTCAATGAAAGGCAATTTGCAAGATTTTCCCATTTGACAACTAGCACAAATCGAAAGATTACCAGTAGGTAAAACATCAATGTATTTATGACTCTTCAAGAAAGATAAAACACTAGATTGAGGATGTCCCAATCGAGCATGCCAAGATTCTTCGGTCGCTCGTCTAAAACGTGATGAGAAGAAAGCTTTGTGGTTACCACAGTTGTTGACTTCATAGAGGCCACCTTGTTCAGTTCCCATTGCCACCAATTTGCCCGTCTTCTTGTCCTTCAAGATGCATCGACCAGAGGCGAATTCAAATATGTATGGAAAATCGTTAGTCAGTTTACTAACAGATATAAGATCTTTTGTAAGCCGCGGAACATAGAAAACATCCTTAAGAGAGAGATTTGGAGAAATATCAGCTTGTCCAATATGGGTGATTGGGATACGCTGGCCGTTCCCGACAATAACAATATCAGAACCATAGTAAGGAGAGATGTTCTTAAGTTTACCTGCGTCTCCTGTCATGTGGGCTGTAGCTCCAGTATCAACCAGCCAACCAGAATCTTGTGGATCAGTAATAGTAAGGGCTGCAAGAGCATGAGTGGCATCGTCCGCTTGAAATGAATGATTAAAACGATTGTAACACCACATGGCTGAATGATTCTTCTTGTTGCAGATTTGACAAACGAGATCTTTGGACGAATTAAAAGAGGTATTCGACCCGTCGACCTTAGGCTGAGGTTGAGGTTTAGTATTGTAATCTGTTTGAGGCGAGATGTATCCACCTCTATGAGAGGGATAATGTTGATGGAAACCTCCTCCACGTCCACCTCTATTATAACGTCCTCGTCCTCGGGACATTTGATAAGTGCCCCGGGATCGGTTTTGGTTGTCACGTTGCGCATAGAAGGCAACTTGGGGCGAAATTTCAGAATTTAAGAACTTGTTTCTCACTTCCAGACTTTGTAATAAAGATATCAACTCTTTGTAAGAAGGGACGGGTGGTTTAAGCATGGCCATAACGAAAGGCTCATAGCCTTTTCCTAATCCTTGGAGAAGCCAAAAAGCCTTTTCTTTGTCTCCAACCGATTTTCCTATGGCAGCCAAGTCGTCACATATAGCCTTGAACTTGGCGACATATACTTCAAGGGCGTCGTTGCCCTTTTTACAGGTAGTAAGCATATGTGTAAGATGAAAGCCACGTTCTTGAGACTCTTGAACAAAGGCATCAATGAGAGTGGACCAAATTTCTTGAGAAGAATTTAATCCAACTACTAAACCAAGAACGGTTTCAGACAACGTACCAGTGATCCAGCCTTTTATGAGGCGATCGGAGCGACGCCACGATTCAAATTTTGGATTTGATGCGAGTTGCTGCGGATCAGCAGGATCAACAATGTGACTTGGCGGAGCAGCAATCGAACCAGTCAAAAAAACCCTCCATGTCCTGACTTTCTATGAGCGCAAGAATTTGCGTCTTCCATAATAGAAAGTTGTTGTGCGTCAACTTCAGAGAAACAAAATTGGCCACGTTCAAGTTGAGAGGATAAGGATAGAAGAAGCTGTGTGAGGACGACGCCATGACCAAAACGAGTGGGAGAGGGAGACGAACTTTCTTGATTAACAAGGTCTCCAGGAATATTCTACCAATGAAGGCTTAGAGAGGCTCTGATACCATAAAGAAAAGAAAGACTAAGAGAAGGAAGAAGATGAAAAAGAGGAAACACGGATTTTACGTGGTTCGGTCCTTGAGAACCTACGTCCACAATCAAAGAAATCAAGAGCTCTATTGTATGCCTTTCTATTTTGCATAGTTTTTACTATGTACATCAATTTCTATTTATACAGCAATCGTGGAGGCTAANTTTTGAATCAGATTTGAAGCATTTGTGGCTGGCGCATGATGAGTGAAGCTTTCCTTTTGAGGAGCCATTAAATGACATTGCATAGAATGCGTTGGGCGATTTTGTTGCTGGCTTGATTGCTTGGGCGTTACATGTGATAGGCAATTGTCCTGCTGGCTTGATTGCTCGTGAGTCCAATTTGAGTAATCTTCTTTAATACCCCCCACTGTGAGCCATTCTACTAACTAACTTGTAAGCTTCAGCATCCCTGTCCCACCAGAATGCAGCCACCGTTAGTCTTAAGTTAATTCTTCTATGTACAACTTGAAGAGTATGATCGTCCTTATGTATTTCTTCTCTTTTACTATAGAAAATACCAGTGGACCACCATAGTTGAATCAGTTACCAGTCTTCCTCCTACTAAAAGATAGCCTCAGCCACCTTTTGTCCTATCTTCCAAATCCTATTCGTAATGCTACGAATGGATGGGTGCTGCCAATTATCATGAGCAGCTTGGTTGCGAGTCCATCAGAGTTTCCATACTATAATATGGAACATTACACGCCAATACTTACTCATCCAACTATGTGGAAACTTAACTTCGTACCAGTATTTGAGCTCCTCATTAATGTTCCTCCAAGGAGATCTCCTTCGATTGAATTTACTCACTATCCAGCTCCACACATTTTTAGCCACTCGATAGGAAAATAAGACATGGTGATTGCTCTCTTCCTCAGATTTACAAAGGAAGCATCTATTGACAAAGGGCAGACCCATATGCTTCAAATGGTCAGTAGTCAGGAGACGATGTTTGGAGGCTAGGTAAACAAACCAATTGGCGAGCGCCAGAACATTTTCATCTCAAACCAACTTCTTCCAAGTCTCCTTATTACCTTTGCTTCTCACCATGTTCCAAACAAGTGAGCTAGTGATTTCTTGGTTAGCATTGATTTTAAAAACCAATCTGTCATCCCCGTCAAAGAGATGAGTTTCCGTGATATCATTCAGCAAGGAGGAGAAGGAATGCTCATCAATTCTGTAGTAGTTAATGGCTTCCATCAGAGAGAGGTGACAGTCATGCTTGACCTGCTCATAGAGTTCTCCTTGACTCCAATCATCCACCCAAAATCTGATTTTTTTTCCATTGTCAGCTTTTCAAAAAACTAGATTTCTCCCAAGGCTGATCCATGCCCAAAAACCTTTCCATGGCTTGTTAGCAGACCAGAAGCTCCAAATATTTCTGAGATACTGCATTCAAAGCCACAAAACTAACAAGGAATGGCCCTCTAGAATTTTGCAGCATCTAATAGCCATGAGTGCTGCATTCCACTCCACAAGGGCCCGGAGTCATACACCACCCTCCTCCTTAGGCATACACAAATCTTTCCAAGCAACTAGATGGATGCCACTGGAGGCTCTATTGTGAGCCCAAAGAAAGTGCGCCATTTTCCTTTCCATAATGATCAGAGTCTTTTTTTGGCAATCTAAATCCTTGCATCCAATATACCCCCGAAATTGTAAGGTTATGTTTGACTCGACACAAACGCCCTGCAAAGAAGAGAAAGTTAGTTTGCCACGCTGCCATTTTCCTTTCAAGTCTACCAATAAGATCAACATAACGATCCTCCTTCATTTGGCCAACAAAAAGAGGTAGACCAACATACTTCAAAGGAAGCTTATCAGTTTTCCATTCCAAGATAGAAGACAGGACAACGACTTTACTATTGTTGACTCCAAACATGAAAAATGGATGATTTCCTCCCATTGATCTTTAGGCCTGCACATCTCTCCAGCTGGCCAAGGAAAGAGGCCATTCCAGATAGAGATGCAGAAAAGCAGAACGTCATCTGCAAAAAGGAGAGAGTCGATGTTAGGCAATGAATATGGCATTTTGGGGATCTTGATGATTCCCCTATTAATTTGATTTTGAAAGCCGCAGCCAAACAGCTCCATGACTATTATGAATAGGTAGGGGGAGAGAGGATTTTTCTGTCGGAGTCCTTTCCTGTACTCAAAGATTCTACATTCTTCCCCATTAAGAAGGATTGACAAGGTCGCCGTCGACACACATGTCATGATACGAGTCACCCATGTGGGGTGAAAGCTAAGCATTAGCATGCTATTATTGAGGAATTTCCACCAAACTCGGTGATAGGATTTTGAGAGGTCCATCTTGTGCATAATCGCTTCACTCTTCCATTTGCGAAGAAAATCCACCAAATCATTTGCCAAGGCCACCTGATCATGAATTATTCTTCCCTTAAGAAAAGCTTCTTGGTTGAGGCAAGTAATGTGGTTCAAGATATCCTGCATACAATTAACCATCACTTTGGAGATGATTTTGTAGAGGCCGTTACAAAGAGCAATAGCCTTGTGGCCCAAGCTTCATTAATAATCTCTTTCTCCCTACTATCGTTGAGCCATGGCTTAAAAAATCTAAATGTTCTTTTCCTTCTCTCTTGAAATCTTTGATCTCTCAACTCTAGAACCATAGCCTTGTGGTCTGATGATGGGCGAGCTCTATGTTCAAGGAAATATGCGACCAGAAGGTTATCGGTGCCATAGTGGTTGATAAGGCACCAATCAATTCTACAAAGAATACATTCATCTCCTTGTCTTCGATTAGACCATGTGAAGGCATTTGGCAAGCTCTTTATCTCTTCCAAATTACTATCATAGATGAATTTATTTGAACAGTCTACAGAATTGAGGATTCGGCAGCCTTACTAGTTTTGTCCCCATAGGATCTCATTGCATTACAGTCTCCCATCACGGTAACATGACACAAATTCTTGTTAATTTCCTCCTTTAAAAGACAATAGCAATTACTTCTAAGTGTAGGATTGTTGGGAAGATAAACACCAAATACCTTCACCGAGCTATTGTAGTCCCCAGTTTTGAATGCTAACTCGATCCACCATCGAGAGGCTTGGCACTGAACTGCAGATAGTCTGCCCATACGCCAGAAACAGGCGATCTTGGCTATCCCTTCAGCCTGCTGTTGGTTAGAGACAACACCCTCAAAACCTATGCGCAAAGCAATACTTCTAATGATCGTCTCCTTAACAAGGGTATCAAGGAGAAAAACAACATCAGGCTTCACATCATTAAGCAGTGAGATGATGTCTCTCTGAGCTGCTGCCCCTGCATCCCCCTGCACATTCCAAATCACAATTTTCATTACCAGCTTGTCCCCTCTTGGGGACCCCGTGTTTCTTTCATCACTGCTTCCGCATTCAATAGACCTTTGTTTCCTTTCTCCCTTCCCCAATTTGGAGTCTCATCTCCAATTCCTACTTTTGCCTTTCTTTTCTTCCGGCAAACCAAAGTCCATCCATCTTGCTCCTCCACTGGTGGGCTTTTTTCCACCCCTAGCTTTCATTGCCTTCCACTTTTATTTCCAGAGGGTTCTTTGTTTTGTTGGGTGGTCACCCTCACCCCCTCCTAGAATGACTCGCTATCTGGAGACTGGTTAGTACTTTCCCTCCCTACCAACACTCATTTGTTTGTTTCAGCCCCTGATATAAATGAAAAGCCAAGAGGAAAGTCTACACCATGTGTCCCTTGTCATTGGCAACACTGACCTTGTGAAACGGATTAGAAGCCAGAGGTATTGGGCAAGTACCTAGGGTGCCATGGCTGGGTTCCGAGAGGGGGTGGGACTCCCAATCGTGACCTTCAAGATTCTTTTGCATAGCTTTCTTCTTGCCTAGGTCAGCCACAGTTTCGTCACTCTGTAGCGTCCTGCGCTGATCAAGTGCTTTGTTCTGGCTAGAGGCTTGGGGAGAGGTCGCCACCAGCTCCTTGTGTTCCCTGCCCATGGCATGAAGTGTTCTGTGAGCCTGTGAAGGGATGTTGTCCTCCCATCCACCTTTGATAAGGACTTTTTGTTTCACCCTTACAGTTAATTTATCCCAAGGAGACTGCTCAGGGTAGACACTATCATTAGTATCCACCTTCTATCTACAGTTAGCAGCAAGATGCGTGAGAGCACCACATCATACAGAGTAGATGATCCAAGATTCGTAAACACTTTCCTGTTTACTGACTCGCCCTTCCCCCAAGTCCAATTTGATCGATGGTCATGGGTGGAACATCACAGGAACTTCAAGTTGAATCCTCGCAAAACCTAACTTCTCCCTCTTCGTTGTGCATTGGTCCGACGCCACAAAAACTCCATTGATGCTTTTGGCCATGGATTGATATGAGTATTTATTCCAAAGATTAACAGGCAAGCCTGGCAAGTGAATCCAAAGTAAGACGGTTTGCTCCGCAGTGATTTTCATCTCCTGCCCTGGGGTCCATTGACTAGCAATCAATGTTCGAGCCCCCACTTTCCATGCTCCTTTGGCCAGCACTGAGCGGATATCTTCTTCGCTGTCCACCCCTATTAGGAACCAACTATTCCCTATGACAGAAAACCTTGGCCTCCTAACCTTTGTCCATTGTTTCCGTAGGACTTCATAGACATAGCTATAATCCATTCCAGACTGGGAAGAACCCCCTAGGGGCTAGGACGCAGGCCACAACTGCATAACAATAGGGAGCACTCATTCGCTGCATCCCCTCTTGAGAAAAACACACACAAGGGTCTCCTTTATTAGCCGGGGAGAATCTCTGGAAAACCCAAGTGGATTTGGAATCGCTGAATGTAGATGGGCAAGGGATCTTGGGGCCAAAGCAGCAAGAGATGATGAAGATGGAGTATGAGAAAGACCTGGCCCGTTTGGCCGGTGGCAGTTCAATGAACGTGGGACCACCAAGCTCCAGCAGAGGAGCTTGTGATGGTGTCATGGTCGCCGAGCTGTATCTCACAAACTGTCATCAGCAAAGAGGAGTTAACTAAGGCGGTCAAAAGGTCTAGCCAATTGACCTAACACGCCTGAAGTCTTGGATATCCAATTGACTGTTCCAGAAAAAGTGGATATGGAAGGAAATTTAATATTCAATTAAGAAATCAGATCCAATTCACATTTAAGGAATGACATATCAGATCTGGATCAGATTTATTATAAATAAATATCCTATATTTGATACTTTTACATTTTGAAAATTGGCTAGATTTAGTTCAAAATTCGGATTTGCATTTAGATATGAATATAAAAATCAGATTCCCATTATATTTGAATTGTGAAATCCAAACTGATTCTAATAGAATCCTTTGACATCTCTAATTTTAGGTATCCTAATCCCAACTATTTGTTCATCCTGACATTTTGAGAAGGCAAATAAAAGAGAAGAGTGCGATATAATACTCTATATCAGTTGGATCAATACGTCAAATCAGTGTTCCAGAAATCGGCTGCCGATGGAATCATTTTGGTTGATTTAGTCGCCAATGCACGGGTGCCAAGCCATGTATCACACATTATTTATTAGTTTGTTATTTTTTAAAAATTTAAAATGTTATATTTTTAAGATCTTTGTACACATATATTTTTGACATTAATATGACAATATTGTTGACAAAATATTGGAAAAATATAATTTTTTTCTCTATTTTCAAAATATTTTGAGTGCCCATATTTTAAAACCTTTGTCACTATGCTTCGACCATCTGCCAATATATAATAAAAAACCAGTCACGAGAAATCAGAAAATTGATTAACAATCCAGGATATGTAATTTGGACTCAGTTTTTTTTGGAAAAGTATCGAATGCAAATAAGGGAAATCATAATTGGAACATCGTAGGCAAGTTGTGCTTTGGTAATTCTCATTAAGATCGAACTTCATTAGACACACTATATTGTACTGGCATCTGCACGCCCATTTTAAACCCAAAAACACGTCGACAGCTTCTCAAGAAGTAGGAAGATGAGAAGGCGAAAGGGTAAGTGTTTTCAAATCCTACATTTAAAGTGATTCGAAAGCTTCACTTTGTTTTGGTGATAGCTCGAAAAATATCCCTCACAAGAACTACATAATGTTGTGCACAAGATTGTTTTGGTAAGATCGAGAAGATGATAATTGAATAGAATAATCCAATTATATCGTCAAACGCTGAAGAAAAACGAAGAATTAATCAGATATATATATATATATATATATATATATATATATATATATATATATATTATATATGCAATCAAGATGCTCAAATGACTTTTTACTTGCAATACATATTTCAACTAAAATAATTTTTTCATCCTGCTTTCTCCTGTTCTATGCTCTGACCATCTTTTATGAATCAGAACATGTATATGCCTTTGAGTTCTGTTTGTGAGGTGAAAATGAACAACTCCTAGAAGCTCCTATCTATATGTAGAAATGCGTGAAAGTTTGAGTTTAATAGTTGTGTGGACGCTCAGAAATAATGCTAGTTTTTGGTTTATAAAGTATCACACAGTCACACTAGCTAACCTACGGTGAAAGAAACATGTCTGTTTCAAGACACCGTTCATGTGTTCGACCCCCTTAACAAGAAGTCACTTCAAATTGGTGTAACAATAAAAAAAGAAAAGCAGCTTTTCTCAATTTGTGCTTAGAACTGGCTTGAGCTAGTGGCTGGTAGGTGATCTGTGATTACTGAGTGCCATGTGGATGACCGTTGCCACTTGTACTTTGAGGTATTCAGGAGTGAAGCTATGAGGATGATTGAATTAAAGTTTCTAAATTCTTATAGTGGCCGAAATATTATTTTTCAAAATTTTTATATAAGATAAGTGAAATTTCTAAACTTTACATGTATTTCTTTTTATCTTTTTTAAGGTGGCCAGGGCCGCTCTTTCATTCACACTTAGAAAGACTTTATCCCATTTTTCCCCCCTACTTTTTGGCAGACTTAGTCAACACCCTGTCTTTTTAAGAAAGGGCATTTCGATGGGAGCTCCAAACCAAGTGCTTGGAATGCTTGTAAATAAGCTGGTTCTATAAATGAAGTGAAAAATTGATCCACTAACTATTCATAAAAAAAACCGGATTTTGGGCATGTCGCTTGTCGGGTACCAAGCACGATGCAAAACCTTACTATGAGGCACATAACTATGTCCTGCTTTATTATCATCGGCTTAGAATCCAGAGGGCTGTGTGGGCATAGGGTATGCATGTGGTTCTGCCATCCAGTCAAAGGTGAAGTGGAAAGGTCTTAGTGGTGGTCTTGCAGGGCCGGGCAGAGTTCAGAGGCTGAGCCATATGTGGGCAGGTGTTGGCTGTTGCCCACATCAACCCTACAAGATATGTTTGATTTCACATTTAATTTGAAGTAGTTGATTATGTATCTATACTGTTGCCTCTAATGTAAATGAAAGACTTTGAAAATTTGCCTGGTGACTCATGTGTGGTATTTGAAACGTCTTCCTAGTTATATCGCAAATCTTTCAGATAAACCTCTTAAGGAATTTGAAGGCCTAGTATACTGCGATGTGTGATTTGAGTACCCATTTTGGGAACGTCCAGTGCCAAAGTCACTTAATGGGTAGTCGTCAATCTCTAACCTAAAACTCACTATGTAATGTACTTCATCACTGAATGGGTAAGTCGTCAATCTCTAACCTAAAACTCACTACGTAATGTACTTTATCTGCTAGGTTACAGGCAAAATAATGCCCTTTTCAACCAAACTTTTTAGAAGAAAAAAACAAAGAAAAACATTGTGTCATCAACTTTCAGCTTCTATTTCTGGATTAGAAGAGGCTCTAAATCCTCCAACCTTAGCCGGCTGAAGTTTCAAGCACAAATACTTTCTCTAGGACTCATCCACTGCCTCTGCGTCTGTCAGAGTACTTGACCACGCGTGCACGACCTTTTTCTCCCTTCGCTGGTGATTAGTGGCCTAGGAATCGCCCTTTTTGTTGCTTTTTAAGAGCACATTTAAGTATACTTATAGTGTATTTATGACTGGAGACATATTTGGACTGCTTTTTAATGTTCAGTCTATCGTTGCAGCTTTACAACATATCTTGCATAAATTATGAGTTCCAGAGATTCTTATCCTCGAAGATCTTTCCAAAGGCGATTTCTTTGGGGACGAAAAGACGCGAGCAAAAAGCTCATAAACATTTGGAAGGTCGAGATTGACAGAAACCCACTTAGCTAGGCACTTCTGTAATTTATAAATGAAGATCAATTAGTTTATAATAAGTTCATTCATCAAAAGATGATATTTGGCGTACTTCTTTTCTCCCAACTTTGGACCAGCAAGAAAGCATTTGAAAGCCCACTGAGCAGGGCGGAACCAGAGATTTCAGGTTCTCCGACACTAATTTAGAAAAAAAAAACGGGCACTTTAAACATGATCACGGGTGCCAAATAAAAACAACTAAATAAATGAGGGGCCCAAACACATAAATAATCAAAATAATTTGAGCCAACCAATGCATAAATATATAGATTTAGTGGGGAACTGCAATTGCCCACACATGCCCACATGTGGCTCTGCCCCAGTAACTGGACCGACGCTTGGCACCTTCTATTGCAACCATGTCTCCGCTTGTATGACAGGTTCCACTAATCCAACCAATTAGAAGTAAGTAGCATTTCTGAGTGTTATAAAATAAAAAAGTGAATCATGTAAGATCATTTGGTGGGCCGACATATGTCAATTAGGAATTTCACATTATGGCTGTCTTAACGTAAATATCCACTTAAGTAATTACATTTGGGGATGTTACGCCATTTTAGATGGTATGGAGCAATTTTGAAATGTATAGATACCGGTACGCAATTATGGACTCTTTGATGGGTGAAATCTATAATTGTCCTCATTATAAAATGGTAGTGGTCCCTGGAGTCGTGCAATGGTTGCCTGAAACGTTGGTTTCTAGGGTTTTTCTCTTCCCCATCTGAGAGAGACATCAAGTGCACCGCAAAGACTCTGGAAGATACTACGCGATCTACTGTCCGTGCGCTTCAGATGGATTCAGGTACGCTTCCGCTTTAAGTTTAAGGTTTTGTTTAATTCAATGATTTAGCGTGAGCATGATCCTATTTAGGGCATATACGTTTTGGTTTTGTGTATGCTTAAAGGGAGAAATCCCAACAATTGGTATCAGAGCCTATGTTCTTCGTTAAATCATTGAATCTTTTGGTTCTTAATTAAATCGTTGAATTTTTTAGTGATTTTGTATATTCTTCCCATTCGAATGTTTCCCATTTGGTTCTTCGGCTGCAAGTTTTTCAAAAAAAAAAAAAAAAAAATTGGTACGGGGCGTGCGACGGAAGCTGTCGGGCTTCCGTTGCAGCCAACTGAAGACGACGCATAAGGAAGGGGACGGCCCGATCAATGGGCGACGGTCGCCGGTAGGCGACGGGTGGCTTCCGGCCGTCTTGGCGGGATACGCCGGCGACCACCCAACAACGCCGGTGGCTCCCTTGCAGCATATTAAAGAAAAGGGAAATAGGGAAGGCGACGAGAGGGAGGAATGGCGGTTCAAGCAGAGGAGGGCAAAGGAGCGGGAAGGCCCGATTCCGGCACCCACCTCCACATCTCCAACGCCGGGGAGTTCCCCGTCGCCGGACGGCGCCGTGCCTCCCACCGACGCCTACCCAAGCTCTCCGGTGGGTCTCTCGTTCTCAATCCAAACACACAAAAGTAAGAAAGGGGTGAAAATCGGCAGAAGAGAAAACCGGCCAGGATCGGCCGGTTTCAGGTGGGCCACGGCCGGCCGTCCTGGTGGCAGTCACCGGCGGCCACCATCGCCCGCCTGCCGTTCGGCAGGCGAGCGGTGGAGACAACGACCGAGCGGGAGGGTTGGACCTGGTCGGGTCTTGACAAACCCGATCCGGATCCATCAGTTTTAAAAAAAAAAATTTCTTTTACCCGCCCGCCCGGGCCTCGCATTTGATTTTTTGGATCGGGTCGGGTCCGACAATGATTTTTGAACCGATTTGGGCCTTTTCAGACCGGTTCATTCAGTTTCAGAACCGATTCGAGCCTTTCAGAACGGATTCAATTGATTTTCAAACCGATTCCGACAATTTTGAGACTGGTTCATTCAGTTTTAGAACCGATTCGGGCATTTCAGAACCGATTCAGCTAATTTTTGGTCCGATTTGGGCCTTTTCAGACCGGTTCATTGAGTTCTGGAGCCGTTATTAGCCATTTTTAACTGGTTCAATGGGTTTTTGGAACCGATACGGTCTAATTTTGAACGGTTCGTCCAATTTTTAGACCGGTTCAGCCCTATTTAGGGTCATGTGGGTGTTCTAATTGCGGTTTAAGAACGATACGGGCCATTTTAAGGTCGATTCAGTGGTTCTTGACCCACTTAAGCACAATTATGCTATCGGTTTATAAATTTTTGGACTCTTTTGGGTCCATATCATTGAATCATTTGGTTTTGAATTCAATGTAAGGCAATTTTGTATGTGTCACATCATTGAATCATTTGGTTTTGGATTTAATGTAGGAGAAACTTGTATGTGAATTTTAATATATGTATCATGTTTTGCATGTTATTAAAATTGTGGGTGTACCATAAATGAATATTCGGATTATGAATTTGATCTTTGGCCACGTATATTGTTCGAAATGAGTAAGTTTGTACTTTATGTCGCCAAAGTGACCTCTGTTGTACGAATTTGCCTGTTTTGAACAATGGATGATAGTATACTTAATCCATGCGGGCAATGATCAACCCAACGGAGGATTGTTGTTTAGTCAGGTTTAAGTATACAGGGCAATGAATATGTGATAATTTTTTAGGTTTCCATGTAGATAATGAGTCAATCCAAAGATGGGCTCGTTGTTTGACAGGGTTAATTATCTATATTCATTGTTGACCAAGAATACCACTTGTAGTTAGTATTTCAATCCAAAGATTGGATATTAACGTTGCACCGGTACCTTGTGATGAGATTTAGGCCATTGTATATAAATTCATACTTGTTGTTTCATCTATGTACATGTATTGATTGTGAGCATGTTTGGTAATTTTGTTCTTTGTACAGTGTGTTCTGCTTCCATGATATTTGCAAATTTGAGTACTATTCCTGAGTTAAATGATTCGATTTTAAAAGTAAGAAAAGAAAGATTATTAAGGACCAGTCATCCATTAAGTAACATAAGAAGCATCAGGAAAACCAATTAGACTGCTTCTTTTGTAAGGGTGAATGTCATATAAGGAAGGATTGTACTAAGTTTCACGCATGACGTAAAAGGAAATGTACACTTCTCACTTGGTTTGTTCTAAGGTAAATTTAACTTCAGTACCCAGAAACACTTGGTAGGTAGATTCAGGTGCTACTACTCACATAGTGTCTGTGCAAGGCTGCCTAAATTGTTGAACGCCAAATGATGCTGAAAGATTCATCTATGTGGGCGATGACAAGAAGGCAAAAGTTGAAGCCATAGCAGATTTTCGATTATTGTTAAAGACTGGTTGTTATTTGAATTTGACAGAAACTTATGTAGTACCGTCTCTTAGACGGAATTTGGTTTCTATTTTCTCGTTGGACAAATTTGGTTATTATTGTTCATTTGGAGGAAGTAAATTTAGGTTGTTTCTGCATTCAAATTTGAATTCCACTGGTTCTTTGTCTGGTAGCAAGGACCTCTATTTGCTTGATACAGTTGCTTCATATCATGAAACCTTGCATGTTACGTTTTGTGGTACTAAAAAGAAATTAGCCAATTAGAATCTCGCTATGTTGTGGCATAGGCGCTTAGGTCATATCTCTGAAAAGAGAATAAAAAGCTTACGTCGAAAGAAATTCTTGAGTCCCTTGATTTTGCTGACTTTAATGTTTGCATGAGATGCATAATGGGAAAATGAACAAACATTAAGGGATTATAAGTTTTATAATCCATCCAGTAAGTCTTTCTTCGAAATGGAAAATGCCCATGTCTTTGAGGATATTGAGTTTGGGGGAGGTGATCAGGTTAAAAGCATTGCCTTTGAAGAGGGATCTGCGTCCACTCTATTCAGAAGAAGGCAATGATGTCGATCTCCCTACTGAAGAACAAACTCAACAACCTCAAAAAAATCAAGTAGAGGTACCACTGAGGAGATCTAGTAGAGAGAGGAGAAATACAATTTCAAATGATTTTGTCTATCTCCAAGAGCATGATGTTGATATGGGCTTAATGGAGGATGATCCTGTCAACCTCCAACAAGCAATAAAAAATTCTAAATCTCTTGAGTGGATGGATGCCATGAATGAGGAAAGAAAGTCCATGATGGATAATGACGTATGAGAAGTTGTTCCCTTGCCTGAAGGTGTGAAACTCATTGGTTGTAAATGGATATTTAAAATCAAGAAGGATTCATTAGGAAACATCGAAAGGTATAAGGCACGTCTTGTTGCAAAGGGCTTTACTCAAAATGAAGACATTGATTATACAGAGTCTTTCTCTCCAGTTTCATCGAAAGACTCTTTTAGGACCATAATGACACTTGTGGCTCATTTTGACTTAGAGCTGTATAAGATGGATGTAAAGACTGCATTTTTAAATGGAGACATTGATGAAACGATATCTATGGTGCAACCAGAAAACTTTGCTTCAGGTGATGCAAAGGAAATGGTCTGCAAACTCAAGAAATCCATCTATGGGCTAAAGCCAGCTTCCCGTCCGTGGTATTACAAATTTCATCAAGTTATAGTTTCATTTGGTTTCGAGACTAATATGGTTGATGAATGCGTATACCAAAAGTTCAGTGGGGGCAAATTTATCTTTCTGGTTTTATATGTCGATGATATATTGCTGGCAAGTAATGATGTGGGCATATTGCATGAAACTAAGAAATTTTGTCAACAAAGTTTGACATGAAGGATCTTGGTTGTGCATCTTTTATATTGGGGATCCAAATATTTCGAGATCGTTCTTGGGATATTCTTGGATTATTACAAAAGGCCTACATTGATAAGGTGCTTCAGCGATATGACATGAATGATTGTAAACCAGAAGATACTCCAGTTGTTGAATGAGACAAGTTTAGTCTCAAATAGTGCCCCAAAAGTGAAATCGAATCTAAGGAAATGAAAAAGATTTCCTTTTCGTCTGTTGTGGGAAGCCTTATGTATGCTCAGGTTTGTACTCGTTCGGATATTATATTTATTGTAGAAATGTTAGGCATATACTTAAGTAATCCAGGTATGGATCATTGGAAAGCAGTCAAAAGAGTATTGAGGTACTTACAAAGAACAAATGGTTTTATGCTCACATAAAGGAAGTCAGACCAGTGAGAGATCATTGGGTATTCAGATTCTGACTTTGCTGGGTGCCATGACAGTAGCATAGCATGTTACGAAGTATCCAATCAAGTTTTGTGATTGTGAAATTTTGTCACGGGGCTGCGCATTATGATGGTATAGAAAGACCACTAAGGTTATTGTGTGACAATAATTCAGCAATCATGCACTCTAATAACAGCCGCAGTTTGTCAAAATCGAAGCACATCGACTTTAAGTTTTGGGCTGTTAAAGAGAGGATACAGAATGGTCAGGTGTCTTTAGAGCATATTGGGACAAACTCCATGATTGCGGATCCGCTTACCAAGGGTTTAACACATAAGGTCTTTCACGAACATGTTGTTCATATGGGGGTGTTATCCTTGGATGATGTGCTGGTTTAGTGGGAGTTTGTATTTTGTTTGCTCTTATGTATGGACACATATTCAGTTTTTCTGCAGAATAAAGTTTAAAGTTCTTTGGTTCCATTCTGTGTTTATGTTTTCGTGTTTTGATCTCCATAAGATTTTAAAGTTGGACCAGTTGAGAATAGACATGTTGTAATCACATTACATGTAATTCTCTTGCTATACATCCATATCAGATCTATGTTATTGATTGTGTTAACATTTGTGATCATTGAAGGTTTCGCTAATTTTATTATAGCGAAAGCCGCTTTGGTTCTATGTTGATATGGTCATGGATAAGATTGGTAAAAATGACGTTTAATAAGATAGCAATTATGAGCTCCTAAGGTTTTGTATAATGTCTGAATGTATAAAGACATATTTGGCCCATGTGCGAGATTGTAAGATCATTTGGTGGACCGACATATGTCAATTAGGAATTTCAGACATTATGGCTGTCTTAACGTAAATATCCGCTTAAGTGATTGCATTTTGGGATATTACGTCATTTTAGATGGTATGAGGTAATTTTGAAATGTATAGATACCGGTACATAATTATGGACTCTTTGATGGGTGGAATCCGTAATTGTCCTCATTATAAAATGGTAGTGATCCCTGGAGTCGTGCAATGGTTGCCTGAAATGTTGGTTTATAGGGTTTTCCTTTTCCCCATCTGAGAGAGACATCAAGTGCACCGCAAAGACTCTGGAAGATCCTACGCGATCTACTGTCTGTGCGCTTCAGATGGATTCAGGTACGCTTCCACTTTAAGTTTAAGGTTTTGTTTAATTCAATGATTTAGCGTGAGCATGATCCTGTTTAGGGTATATACGTTTTGGTTTTGTGTATGCATGAAGGGAGAAATCCCAACAAATCAAACCGGCTAGGATGCCACTTAGTGAAGCTGCTGATTCGTCGATTTAATAGTTGAATTTTACTAACATAAAAAAAAATAAAAAATTACTCTATGTACGTTCTTGGAAACAATAAATGAAAAACATACAAAATAATAATTACAAACCTTTTTATAAAGCACAAGCATAGGCTTCCAAAGATCGTCACAATAATGCTTTAGGCATGCAATGAAGTCTCCCAACGGGGAGTGGTCTTTCCAAGAAAAATGGCACCAGTTCCTTGCATTTCAGGAGCAGGATGAATGAAAGTGGCGTGAGCAGAACGAACCACCTCACAGGGCCGGGAACGGAGCCATGATCAGGGTAACTTTTCTGGACACCAAATTGTGAAATACTTATTGATTTTTTCAATGGGCATTTGTTCGCCTCATATCTAAGATCCATGGTGAGATCACTGGGGATCTTAGATCAGAAGATTTGAGGACAGACCGGCCCCCTTCCATTGGACCTCAAATCTAAGGATTTGGCCTCACATTGATGATATCAAATCCTCATTTTTTTCTATAGATCAGAAATGCAGTGTTTGTTTACCCCGTGGGTCGTACATAAAAGCGATTTCAGATCAGCCTCAGATCTAATATCCAAGGTCATCAAACAAACCCGAGACCCAAATGTCCTAGGAAAGACATCCTGTACGTAGTTGACCATGTCCCAAACAGGCCGGCCTGATCAGAACATAGAGTGAATCTGCTCAAAGCACAGGCACATAAAAGGGATCAGAATTGCTATCAAACCAGCTTTGCTGCCCAGTCCCCATTTAACCCGATCAGACCTAATTGGGTTCAGATCAATTCAAGTCCAAAGTGGTCTGATTTCTAGGTTCAATGATCTTGCTGCACAATACTTATGCGTAAATGGATTGATTGGACTGGATCACCTTTAGACTTCAAGCCACACTCAGATACAAAATTCAACTGGTTTGGGACTCCTGTAGAGGAGGTTCCAGTCAATGGGTCATGTGCCTACCTTGGATGCCCATGTGAATGTGCGGCATATATAAACACTGTGAAACAAACAGGCTTGAGCTATTTTAGATGGTGATAAATCTGCCTGTAAGACCTGCTTTCGTGCAAAAACTTTGTGATCACATTGACAGTTCTCAAGTAAGACGAAGGTAGAAAATGAAGGAAGGAAGAACGATTAGTTATGGTTTTTTGTGGCGCCAGTTTTCTTTTGGCTTAGATAATGGAAGCTGTCACACATATCTTCACTACTTAGAATTCCTTCCGATGCAAAACTGCTGGAAGAGTACTTGTTAGAATTCCTTAGTTCTTCATCATGTGCATATGCCTTTGGTTTAGTAGGAAATTTACGCATTATTAATGGGATATTGGACCAATGACTAGCGAAGATCGACCTTTCGACCAGATCAAGTCAACAAGCCCACGACCACCAGACAAGATTCTACAAATTAGGCTTGGAGGAGAGACTCTTCTAACTATGACTTAAGTAGTTGAACTAGTGTCTCTTTAGAAAAAGGTCCCTCAATCATATGAAATCAGGCAAGATATTAAAAGAAAGGAAAATTGAGATTATTGAATTCTATGAACAGGCCCATCAACCAGTAGGGCCTAAGTTTAGGAATTATTAAACCAGATTAATTCGACTTTCAAGAATAGTACTAGCAAAGACAACCCTGTTTGTGTTTACCTTACAAAATGCTGACATTTCTTAGTTCCATTTACGTTAATAAAAAGCTATTGATAATCCTAATTTAAACTGAGTCTCTTTTTGTCTGTCTCTCCAAGTAATGCATTGCCATATAACAATATGCAAAATCATGATCCTCTTCTTTTACTGTTCCCCGATCATCACTCTTTTCTTTGGCCATGACAGATAGGTCCCTGAGGTCTGTGGCCATTATGTGGATGATTAACAAAATCTACATGTCTTCCGAAAGTAAACATAAAAGGTTTATTTCTTTTAGCCAAAGATGTTGAGAATGATGTCCTCTCATACTATTGAAATCAATAAGAAAAAGAAGATGAAAATAACTGACACATAAAATCACAAAGATTTATGTAGTTCGAAAAGGCCAAGGTCATCATACATCGATTTCCACATAGAGTCTCTACTATTTCAAACCACAACGGTTATAGGAGATGACCCTAATTTTTAAAATAGAAGTTTAGGACACAAGAGGGAGGCCAATTAACTTGGGATCAAGCTTCCCAGTCTAACAGAACAATGTCCCAGTATTTAACCTTTAGAAAATTGACATTTCAAATGTCGTATGACTCAACATGCATGCATGTCAGACTTGGAAATTCAGGGTTGATTCCAAGGAAAGCAACAATGAAGATATACATTTACGTGGTCAAATTTTACCAAAACAACTAACATAACAGGTCATTTTAACAATTCTTGTGCATGAGCTCTCACATATATTAAGTGCCCAAGACTTTATACACACACACACACACACATATAGAAGGACCGGTTTATAAATTGTAGGTGTTTAACCAAGCTAATACGCTTGGCCCATTATTGAGCTGCATAAACTACATCGATTAATGTTCAAATTTGATGAACACATTTGCACATAAACTTAAGTAGTATTCTACGATGTTCATGAACTTGAGATAATGCATCAAACCAATCATGATTCAGGAAAATGAAGGACAAGATGGAGTTATTCGAATGTTGTTTCACCATTCCTCTACATCCATGACTTGCATATCTCCTTGTTTCCTATCTCACCACGAAGATATAGGATTCCACTATATATACTTAGCTTTGTCATTACTACAACTCAAATTAATAAAAGCCAGATTGCAATCTCATCCATTAACTTTCCACATTTTAGATGTTTAGAATAAAGGGTGGAAATTCTTATTATCCATATCTCTTTGTATGCTAGAGAGAGTTTGATATAAGAAAATTGGTAATTTTGGACTATGGTTATCTTTTCCAGCTAGGGTTTTCATCATATTTGGCTACACCATTTTTGTTTTGTTCACATTTAGCGTTGGAGTCAAAATTGGCTCAGAAACATTAATACTTCAAATATAACTTTTAAGAAGCAATAGGTAAATTGGAGACATTTTCCTTTTCAAAAATTGGATAAAGTTTCCCCTTTTGAAATTTGAACTTGGATTGAAATACTTGATGTTTTAGACTTGAAAACTGTATTTCCAAAGTCTTCTAGCAATCCGATTTCTCTCTGTTGCTGTCGACTTTGACCATCAATGATGCAAAAGCACTTGGATTCTGATAAAGAGAGATTTTGTTTTCTAGAATCCAACTGGTTTAGCCTTTCAATTTTTCATCAATTTTGATAAACTGATTTTCAAAGTCATAGAAATGTCTGAAAATTTTCAGAAACGTACATTTGAATAAAAGACTGACTAATTTTAGGATGAGCTCAATTTGATTGCTATTCCATTCATAAGGTAGATTGCATTCATGATTCAAATGGATCCGACCCTTGACGGGAATGGATTGGGTGCACTTAGAGTTCAATTTGCCGACCATTCGTGGAAAAAAGTCATCTTCACTCACTTCTTCCTTTTCACATACATCATTGAAGTCATTCCATGCTTAGGCGAATGAGCCAACTTTCCACTCAACATATGATGGTTGGTCCTCTCATCGCAATTTCATAAAAAATGAGACTCTTTTAAATCAGGTTTTAGTTTAGGGAATAGACTGATTCTGTAAATACTATTTCCTAATTTTCAAAATAGAATTTTGGTTTGGAGTGGTTGTGAAAATTGCGAGAATACATATGTTTTTGACATGTACATTTTTTCATACAGCATCCAGCTGGTCATCATTCGCAGCTTTTAAAAATAAATAGAAGGAAAAATCCCACCCCACGTGTTGACTTGCTCTCCTTTATTTCATGTAGGAAATTCCAAACAATCAAACTGCTTACCTTGAAACCATGATGTTAACAGTTAAGGACAGCAACATTGGCTGCTATTTGATTCAAGAGGGACGTCCCCGCTCATTTTTGGGGAGAATGAGCCTTGTTTGGCTTAGGAGCAGCCAGGCTGCGGGAGTTAGGATAGGATGTCATGTGGCTAAGAAGCGAACATAGATAGTTGCAGCTTCAGGGGCAGCAGATAAAGGGATCGCTAGCTCAAAGACAGCAAGAGACATTAGGCTTAGACGCTGCGATGAGTCAGTAATTTGGGGGCTGTGATGGGCTGCTGGTTGAGAGACAGCCGACTGCCACAAACCTGGACCATTGGGCTGGTTCATGAGTTGGTTTAGAATGTCAAACCAAGGGAGTTCAGTGAAACGGAAAATGGCCAGACCATTATTAGTTAGGACCAGCACACTACCAAGAACAGTTTTAGGCTCTCATGGCAGAGGTGTCCCAATTGATTCGGGTATTAATAGATTAAGAATCAGGGCGTTTGGACCCCGCTAACACTATCATGTGAAAAAGTAACTTAAAGAAGAAGAAAAGACTCAAACAATTAACGTGGTTCGGCTTAACTTTGCCTACATCCACAACAAGGTAAAACCTTTCTCACTCTCAATGCATTTGAGAGAGTTCTCTATTGATATTTATAGATGGAGTTACACAATAGATCCAATAATCATGGATCTTGATTGGTATAAACAAGGTAACTCTTTATGCTCAGCTGATTGCTTGATTTTAGGAGGGGATCTTCCATCGTCATCTTCATCCCACTTCTTGATTTTAGGAAGTGATCTTCCATCTTGATCTTGCTTGATTTTAGGAGGAGAGCTTCCATCGTGATCTGCAGTTACCTTTATTTTAACATGCCCCCTCAAACCAATACTGGTGTCAACAAGATTGAGTTTGTCTTTGAGAGAATCAAACCGCAGCCCTGGTAAAGGCTTAGTTAAAATATCTGCTAGCTGATTTTTAGATTTGACAAATTCAACTTGAACTTCTCCTTTAGTGACTTTTTCTCTAACAAAGTGAAAATCTATTTCAATATGCTTTGTCCGTGCATGAAAAACCGGAATAGCTGCAAGATAGGTGGCTCCCAGATTATCACACTTTAATATGGGAACTTTTTGTAGAGGGACTTGTAAGTTGTTGAGAAGGTGCCTTAACCAAATAAGTTCTGGATTAGCTCCAGCCGTGGCTTTATATTCTGCCTCTGTACTTGAACGAGCAACTGTATGTTGTTTGTTTGATCCCCAAGAAATTATGTTTCCTCCCAACATAGTGATGAAACCATTGGTGAATTTTCTATCATCAGGACAACCAGCCCAATCAACATCTGAATATGCTTCAAGTTTCCAATGTGGGGATGCTTTTATATGGAGACCATATGCTCGAGTTCCTTGAAGATAGTGAAGAACCCGTTTGACGTGAGTCCAGTGAAGATCATGAAGAAACTGACATGCCTTGTTGACTGCAAATGCTATATCTGGACGAGTGAGGGTCACATATTGAAGGGCGCCCACGATGCTTCTATACATAGTTTCATCCTTGAGTTTTTCTCCTTCAAATTTTGAAAGAGATATGTTAGGGGCAGCTGGTGTGACGACGGCTTTGGCTTCTCCCATTTGAGCTCTAACAAGGATGTCGTTTATACATTTTTTTTGTGAAAGATAAAGGTCAGATCCCTTATATTCAACTTTTATCCCAAGAAAGTAATGGAGCTTTTCCAAATCCTTGAGGGAAAATCTATTGCCCATCTCATGAATAATGTTTCGTATCTCAAGAGGAGAGTTTCATGTCAAAATAATATCATCAACATATATGAGAATATACACAATGCATGATGATGAAGTAGATACAAACAAAGACGGATCAGATCTGGATCCTGCAAATCCTTTAGATAGAAGAAAAGTGCTTAAACTTTCAAACCATGCTTGAGGGGCTTGCTTAAGTCCATATAAAGACTTCTTCAACTTGCACACATAATCAGGGTGATCATTGTCTACAAATCATGGCAGTTGACTCATATATACTTCTTTCTTTAGTGTACCATGCAAAAAAGGCATTGTTCACATCCAATTGATGAATAAACCATCCATGACTGATAGCAATAGATAAAACCAGACGAATAGTAATGAGTTTAATGACAGTGCTGAACATTTCTGAATAATCAATACCTTCTCTTTGACTATACCCTTTGGCTATAAGAAGTGACTTGAATCGTGCTACTGAGCCATCTGCATGTCTTTTGACTTTGTATATCCACCAGCAACCCACAACATTGTAATGAGGTTGACAAGGTACCAATTCCCAAGTTTTGCTTGTGTGGAGGGCATAGATTTCACTAGACCTGGCATCAACCCACCTAGAATCTTTTTGAGCTGCTTGTAGATTTATGGGTTCAGAGTCTTTGATAGGGTTTTTGGTTTACCTGAGGTAAGCGAAGCATTTGGGTCTTCACGTTTCATCTTGAGATCTAGTGGTCATAGGGTGACTCCTAATATTATTGGCATGGGATAAAGGTAGTTGAAGGTCAGGTTGATGAAGAGATTCATTGTGGTCAATACTGGTTTCAATGCTAGTGGGTGTAGACTCAGTATCTTGATTGCTAGGATTTTGGTTGCATGATTCAATAATTTTGGAGCAAGGGTTTGGCAAAGAGATTGGAGACTTGACTATTGGTGGATTAGGTTGGCTGGATGCAAGCCATTGGACAATCTCTTTGGCTGTGGTAGGTGGTGAAATGCCTAAGTAAAGAAAGATACTTTCATCAAATAAGACATGTCAAGATATGATGACACATTTGTCTAAGGGATTATAACAAATGTAACTTTTATGACATTTAGCGTGTAACAGGAAAATGCAAGCATAAGATTTTGGCTCAAGTTTGGATTTTCGTTGAGGCCCAACAAGAGGGTACACAGTGCATCCAAAAACCTTAAGATGCTCAAGTTGAGGTTTATCACCAAGTAACTTTTCATATGGAGTCATCTTCTGCATATAAATTATAGGTAACATGTTGATAATGTAAGCTGCCATTTTGAATGCATCAATCCAAAAACGTGTGGGCATACTTGCCTGAACGAGCATACTCAATCCCATTTCCACAATATGTCGATGCTTTCTCTCTGCAATACCATTTTGTTGTGGAGTGTGCAGACATGAAAGCCATCGTCTAATGCCTAGAGTATTAAGATAATCAGAAAATGCGTGACTCATGAATTCTCCACCAGAATCACTATGAAAGATTTTCACTTTATGTGCAAGTTGGCGCTCAACAATCTTGTAAAAATTCTGAAAACAAGTAAATGTTTCGGATTTTTTTACTACGGAGAAAATCCATGTAAAACGTGAGTAATCATCTACTATCACCAAATAATAATTGTAGCCTTCCCTAGATGTGCACGGAGCAGGTCCCCATAGGTCTGCATGAAGCATTTCTAAAGGAGCTGAGGCCTTGAAATCTGCTTTAGGAAAAGAGAGTTGATGCATCTTGGCTAAGGCACAAACATAACACACTTTATATTTATGCATAGAATTAGCAGGAATTAGTCTTAACGCAATCATCTTATTCATCAAATGAACATTTGCATGCCCCAAACGAGTATGCCATAAATCAAATAACTGATTAGAGTTCCCTAAAGAAGTGTCAACAACTCCCTTTGAAAAAGAAAAATAGCTTTTTCAACCTTCATGTTGCACTTTATTCCTTGCCCCAGCGGCAGCAGTGTTTCCAAGAGCACTTGACCACGAGTATAATCCTCCTTTAAGAAGGCCTTTGTGCATTGTCCTCCCCGTCTGCATATTCTTAACAGTGAAATCATGAGGTGTGAATTCCATTTTGCAAGAGTTGTCTTTAGTAAACTTTGCCACATAAAGTAAGTTCTTTTGTAATGTTGGCACATGCAAAACATTCTTTAAGTTAAAAGAAGTGTTGTGAGATGGTAGTGACAAATTACCAATACTTTTAATAGCAAGTCTTTTTCCACTACCTACAATAACAAGAATCGGACCCAAAGTAAGGAATAGTACCTTGCATAGACTGATTGGTGTTGGTCATGTGATGGGTGGCTCCTGTGTCAGGATACCACTATTGACTATCAATAGTATTGGAGGGAGATGTATCAGTATTAGCTTGACATGTATTTTCTCCAACATTAAGTGCCATAGCCATAAACGCCTTTGGTATATCGTAACACTGACGAGCCGTATGACTTTTGCGACCACAATATTGGCATGTGATTCCTTGATCAGATTTGAAGTTGATATTATTTCCATGCCCACCATTGCCATAATTGTTATTGTTGCGACTGCGGCCACCATTGCGACCATTAGCTCTTCCTCTTGCATAGTTGAAGTTAACTCGGCCTGCATAGTTGAAATTACCTCGGTCTCGCCCACGTTGGGCAACAAAAGCGATAGCGGATGAGTCACTGTATGATGATGGCGTAAGAATGCGAAGACGATTTTCTTGAGAGACCAGCATATCAAAACTTTTCGAAAAACTTGGTAATTGCTTGAAGGTGGTAACTATAGTGATAAACACTTCATATTCACTTGATAAGCCATTAAGCGTATAAAGGACTAGATTTGAATCAGAAATCACATGATTGACAACAGCTAAAGAGTCGTGCAGAAACTTAACATGATTCAAGTAATCAGTCATGAGCATGTCTCCCATTTTCACATTTTGTAAATCACGTTTCAACTGAATGATCCTTAAGTTAGATTGAGAGATATTGTTGTTCAAGAGCACACCAAGCTTGACGAGCAGAGGTGTAAGAAATCAGCTGAGGTAAAATGGGTTCAGACAGAGTTGCCATAATCCAACTCAAGGCTAACTGGTCTGCACATTCCCATGTATCATATTCTGGATTTGGCTTAGTTTGATCAATATCAAGGTATTCAGATGGAGCATTGAGCGAGCCATTAACGTACCTCAATAAGCCTTGACTTTTCATCACACTAGTAATTTGTGAGCGCCATAGCAAATAATTATTTTTGTCCAATCTGACAGAGACGAGGCTAGAAAAAGCATTCCATTGAGTTCCGGAATTAAGGGCAGAAGCTACGGTCGAAGTTGAATTTGTAGCGGCCATGATATTCGCAACGTGGGTGTCTCAGAAATAACAGAGCTTTTAGGAGCTGCTTAGAAGAGACCACTCGTAGAATAGTAAAAAATTCACCCAAAGTTCAGATGTCAATGGAATTCGGACAGCACCTGGTACAAATAGGGAGGAAGGGATGCCCAAAATTGCAGCTCCAAATTCATTCCAGGGAAGAAACGTGCCCCAGTTGAAGATCCCTGTTGCTTGTGTTTTTCTGCTACAGAGCAGGGGCACTTTACAGGTTCGAGCAGGCGTCTGTGACTCTTCTGCTTCAAAATATGGACACTTGATTGTGCAGCAGAGATCCTTCCCCGATCGATTGCACCTTAGAAAGCCAACAGTTGGAAGGAAACAAACAGAATCGTGAAACCAAGTGATGTTAATGATTGACCAAGAACTTCCACAGGACAAACGATAGCTTCCTCTGTTCTTCACGGGTGCCCTAATGGCTCTGATACCAGGCAAAAGTAACTTAAGGAAGAAGAAAAGACTCAAACAATTAACGTGGTTCGGCTTAACTTTGCCTACATCCACAGCAAGGTGAAACCTCTCTAACTCTCGATGCATTTGAGAGAGTTCTCTATTGATATTTATAGATGGAGTTACACAATAGATCCAATAATCATGGATCTTGATTGGGATAAACAAGGTAACTCTTTATGCTCAGCTGATTGATTTTAGGAGGGGATCTTCCACCATCATCTTCTTTCCACTTCTTGATTTTAGGAAGTGACCTTCCATCTTGATCTTGCTTGATTTTAGGAGGAGAGCTTCCATCGTGATCTGCAGTTACCTTTATTTTAACATCATGGTGGCTACAAGTTAAGCCATGGGGGAGGAGTAATCTGAGTGCGCCTTTAGCCAACCTTTTGAATGGCTGTTTGTCTGGGTTAGCTTCCTAATTTGGATTCAACAATAGTTATAAGCTCAAACCAAATCTGGACAGCCAATAGTAAGTTGAAGTAAATGTTATGATGACGAAACTGACCTCAGTGAAAGGAGGATCGAAATGGGTGCAAGCTGGCGGGGTAAAGACGCCTTTTGAATGGCTGTTTGTCTGGGTTAGCTACCTAATTTGGATTCAACAACAGGTATAATCTCAAACCAAATCTGGACAGCCAATAGTATGTTGAAGTAAATGTTATGATGATGAAACTGACCTCAGTGAAAGGAGGATCGAAATGGGTGCAAGCTGGCGGGCTGCGGCTAAAGACGCCTAATCTAATCGAGGTGAGATGCCCAAGCTGGAGACTGGAGTTGTCTGGCTGCAATCCTCTAGTCCAGCGCAAAGTGATCGGCCGAAGGATTGATGGTGTCTAGGCTGGATGCGTCTGAAACAGAGAATCTCAGGTAAGACACCTGAGCTGAAGCTGAACGCATGGATAGAATTCAGCTAGGACTCTTTGAGATAAGCTGAGCAGGGGACGTCTGGAATGAGCCTTGGCTTAGGAAATCTTAGCTGGAAAGGAGGCATTTGAGATGAGGCTCGACTAGGATCAGGCACGAGTTGAGAAAGGGATGCCTTGAATGAAGCTCCTTAGAGGATGCCTGGGTTGAAACTCGGCTAGGACGCCTGGAATGGGGTGCTGGGCCAATAGCTGAGCAGAGGACGCCTGGGATGAAGAGAGTTGCAGACATCTGAGAAGGAAGAATCGAAGGTGCCTGAAGCAAGAGGATCCTCCTGCATGAACTGAAGTACACCAGAGATCTTCTGCTGGTCTGCTAATGGTCCTCTTTAAAGGACTTGAGTCCCGATGACTTGTTGCTGGGACTTGATCCCTTTACTTGGGACCAAGTGAGATCAAGGGAGAAGATCTCTCTTGATTATGCACGAGTAGGAAGGAACCATGCATGCTGGCTGCACCTTACCAACCAGTTTCAAACTTTTAAAAACTTGTTTTTCTTTTGGCTTACTTAAAGAACAAAGGAAGCGGCCTTTGCCTGGTTTTAGGCTGCTCTCTTCTGCGTTTTCTAGGAGATGGTCAGCTTGGATTAGTCTGCCCTCAGTCAGCCTTAGTGATTTCCAAAGAGGAAGCCAAAGAGAAATACACCATTCATTGCTGTTTCCTTAGATTTACATCATCTAGCCTAATCTTACAGGATTTGCCAAATGGATATTGAGACCAGAACAGCTTGCTGCTCCGAGGACAATAGGAGCTAGAGTTCTTTTGGTTTCTTGGAAGATAGGTTTGAAGAGCACGGCGAAGCTTGGTGGCTCTTGATTTTGTATTTTTTTTCTTTTACTTCTTTGTCCAAAATATTCATGAAATTTACAATTTTGGCACTGAGAAAACTACCTCACCACCCCAAAAGCTACTATAGAGTTCCATCCTTTGATGGTTTTGTGTAGTTTGTTTTATGCAACATGCTAGATCCTTATATCAATTTTTTGATCCGGAGTTCTCAGACAAGTTGGCCTTAGGATAACAAGTGTAAAACATCACTCAGAATTACTTGCTCGAACCCAAAACACATTAAAAGGCCTGACATAAGAAAAATGTTAATGAATTGTTTTTTTAGCTTCATGGTGCAAGCATAGTTCGTATGCCTACCCACTATCGTAGAGCTTTGAACTAGAGGAACACCTACAGTCAGCCCAAGTTTAACGCTCAACTTATTTTGTTTGATAGTTTTTCTTTATCTTGTCAAGGTCTTTTCAGCTACACTTTTCCTCCATGGCGTCTTATGCTAGACCTTCACGATCTCTTTTGTTTGTCATTATCAATATCAATTTCTGAACATTGATCCCTCAATCTCGTCGGAATTCTTTATACATTGCAAACCAATGCCCCTGGTGCTAGCTAGTTCATAGTCAAATTGAAAACTCATTTTTGGAATTTAAAAATTATTTTTGAAAAGGCTGCTTGAATTTCATTAAGGAAATTCATTTGTAGAGAATTTTTTGTTCAACTGTTTAACAATTTCGAATCGTGGTTCTGCTCAAGCATAAAATTTCTTGAGGTAAAATGCATTGATTTGGTCGGGGATTTCTACCCCATCGGCCTCGACCAGCCAATATGAATTGTGGGGGAGCATCTCTTTAATGACATAAGATCCTTCCCAATTTAGTGCTCATTTTCTTTGGTCTACTTCTAAAAGGAGCTTTCAACTGGAGAACTAAATAATTTACTTGGAATTTTCCTTCAATGACGTATTTTACAAAGTACCATGCTACCCTTTTGCAATAGGCTTAGCATCTTTGGCTACTAGTAATTTTTTTTTCAAGGAGATTAAGCTATGTCAATCTTTTTCATTTACATTTGCTCATAGGGAGCTCGATCGGGTCAGCAAACTTCATTGCATGTTTTCAAATCATTGAATGTGTAATGGGAGGATGATCTTTGTCCCATATAGTATTTTGTTTGTTGCTTTTGCCTTGCCATTTCTTTGGGGGTAATACGTTGTAGAGAAGTGATGTTGTATTTAATATCTTTGGCAAAGACTGCATTCTCTCATGTTTTTGTAATGAGTGTCATTGTTTAAACAATGTCATGGGAAATACCAAATCTGCATAGGAGGTTTTCATAGATAAAAGACACTACATGTCATGCTTCAACCGTTTTTGAAGTGATTGCTTCCATCTATTTGGTCAAGTAGTCAGTGGCCACAAGAAAAATGCTTGTAACCATGAGGAGGTAGATTGATTAGGCCAACCACATCGAAGACCCACATTGAGAAAGGCTAGAGCAAGTTGACCGAATGAAGGTAAGTTGCCAAAGTGCAGATAGATAGCACATGCAACTAACATTTTACGCAACTTTTTACAAATTGTTGGTAGTCCTTTTGCATGGTGGGCCAATAATACCTTGCACTGATGATTTGTCTAACTAGGGTATGATCAGTGGCGGAGCCAGAAATTTTTGGCTATGAGGCACTAGTACATAGTACATGAAAAAAATTTCAAACTAAAATATATGTTATTTTAAAAATAAAGCAAATAAACATAGTTATGAACAACCTTAGAATGAGTCCCAACAAGCAAATCATATCATTAGTGTTATGAACAAAATTACAATTGGCCAATGGCATCAAAATAGTCAATTGGATGACTGAATATGAACAAATTTACAATTAGCATAAAAAATAAATCAAATGACTATAGTTATAAACAAATTTACAATTGCCCTCAACAAGCAAGTCAAAAAAACTATAGTCATGTACAAAATTACATGTGGCCTCATCTGTTTTTCATATTCTGAAAACGATGCATGATTGATTCGTCACTTATACTATCAAATGTGTTCCTCTCAATGTAAGTTACTAAAGCGTCATTAACCCATTCATCTCCCATCTTGTTATGAAGCCTAGTTTTGATAATGTTCATAGCTGAAAATGCTTTCTCAACACTTACAGTTGCAACTGGTAAAGTTTGTGCCAATTTAATCAACAAATACACCAGAGAAAATATTATATGTTTTCCAGTTGTTACCATCATTTCAGATATCTCAGTCAAAGATTTCAAATTTGAAAACTCTTCAGTGGTTTTCATGTCTTCAAGATATACATCTAACTGACTTTCAAGTCTATAGAAGTCTGCTCCATTGAAATCTTTAGGATAGAACTCAGCAAGATGAATCAATTTGTGCTTGTCAAAAGCAGAAAAGCTATTCTTTGGACTTAAACATGCCATTGAAAGAAGAAGCTCTGTATTTGCCTTAGTGAAACGACTGTTCAACTCTTGAAGTTGCATGTCAGTAACGACATAAATTACTTCAACACGATATTGATACAAAAATGTAATCCTTTCATGTACACGCTTGGGTTGTCCTTCAGGCTATGTCACATAGGTACATGTACGGGTGCCGGTGCGGGCACAGGTACAGACCATTTTTAAAAAACTTGGGTATGGGGGTACGACTGTACACACACATGCACATACATATATATGTCAAAAAATTTCAAACAGAATAACATATTTGTACATATATATCAAAAAAGTACAAACAGAATAACATATTCATAAATCATAATCTAAAACTTATCATTTTTTATTTTCATTCTCCTCAGTCCCAAATTTACTGCTCAACCGAGGCCGAAGAAAATCACGCGTGTACAGAAGCATAAGCACAAACAAAGGAACAACATAAACTTTTACATAACAAGATAAAGGAACTAGCGAAGCAAAAAACGAATCCCAACACTACTAAGCAAGAATGAAGAAAAAAGAGGAAAGTGGAACATTAAAATGAGGGTTTCGAAAATGTTAACATTAAAATGGTTTAAAAAGTGAAAATGTAAAAATCGTTAACATTAAAATCAAACAAACTTGGGCTCAGTCAACTTTGACCGAGTCTAAAAAAGCTCAAAAATGACCTTGGGTATGTTGACCATACCCGGTACGGTCAATGCCGTACACAGGGCCGTACCCGTACCCGTGTCGTACCCGTAGCATACGGGTACTCCTCCTTAGGAGGAGTACCCGTGTGACATAGCCTTCAGGTGTATAGATCTCCTCTAAATCAGACAGATATATATATCAAATTTGTTGCAAAATATAGAAATCTCACTCATAAAAGAGTCCCAACTATTATCTCTCAAATCTTGAAGGCATGTTTTTGATACGATAACTAAATTCATAGCATTGACAATATCTTGATCTTTCTGTTGGAGTGCTTGTGAAAGCATGTCAGTTATCCCCAAAACTTTATACATCAAATGTAAGCCAAATATAAATTCAAAATTTTGCAAGGATCGTATCAATTCAAGTGCCTCCCATTTTCCTTTACTTATACTTTCTGCAATAAAATCTAATGCCTTAATCACAGAAGGATACATGTTAGCTAAATTGACTGAGGCATCATAGTGAGAACTCCAGCGAGTATCACCAGTTCGTTTGAGACTCATCTCTTGATTTAATCCTCGTCTTGTTTGAAGTTCACTTAACTCAAGTGCTTCAGCAATTCTCATGCATTCTGCTTCCCGAATAAGCTCAAACCTTTTGCAAGAAGTAGAAAAAAAATTTGACAATCTGGATAATATTCCAAAAAATAACCCAGGATGATGTTCAGCAACATCAACTAGTGCCAATTGGAGTTGATGTGCAAAATAATGAATATAATTTGCTGATTCATTCTCATTTAATATAAGAGTCTTTAGTCCATTAAATGCTCCTTTCATATTGCTTGCTCCATCATAACCTTGTCCACGTAAGCTTGCTACGTTCAATCCATACTTGCAAAATGTTTCTTCTATTGCTGCTTTTAATGATATGGCACTTGTTTCAAGAACATGTACAAGGGTAAGAAATCTCTCAACTACTTGACCCTTTTCATTAACAAATCGCAATACAATAGCCATTTGTTCTTTAGTCGATATATCTCGAGAATCATCAAGCAATATAGAAAAAAAAGTACCTCCAAGCTCATTCATAATAGCATTTGTAGTTTCTATTGCACATGCTCTTGTAATATCTTTTTGTATATCGGGAGATGTGAGCTTGTTATTCTCTGAAGCATTCTTCAATACAACTTTATCAATTTGGCTACTGATCTTGGCAAATGATTTCAATATCTTGATAAAATTTTCTCTATTGAAAGATGGTTCACTTTCATCATGCCCTCGAAATGGTAATCCTTGCCTTAACAATATTCTTATTACATTGACAGTTTCCCAAAGACGAGTATGATATTCATTCTTCTGTTGGTCACTTTGCTTCTGAAGCGTTGTACTGATATGCTTTCTTTGCTGCATTAGGCTTGTACACTTCATTCGTGCTACATTATGATGACTGTTAGGGCCCCCAATATGTAAATCAGAATCTCTTCTTCTCTTTCCAATAGTTAAACCCATCACATACAAATGCCTCTGTAACGAATATGTCAGTATGTTCTGGCCTGAAAATGTAGCAATATTGACAATATTTTCTATGTTTGCTTGGACTGTACTCCAACCAATTCTTATACTCATCAAGCCATTTTAGAATAAACTTTCGCTTTTGATGGTTGGGCTGAAAGTCACAATTACGAGGCTAACAAGGGCCTCAGAAGATAAGCTCTGTGAATACTTTCCCGAACATTTGGATGATAAGTTGACATAGGAGGACGAAGCGCAGGATCTACAGGCAACTCTGCTTCGTCAAATTCCATATCATTTTGCTTCTCACTTGATTCTCCTTTTTTTGTTGATTTGATTTCTTCTTGTTTTGAAGAATGTTTATCAGATGCAGGATTCTCACTACAAACTTATCCATGCCTATTCATTAAAAATAAAATAAAAAATAATTAATATATAAAGAACATGTAGTTTTCATAATTTTATTTCTTTAATTTTCTTATGGCTCTGTTCTCAAGAACAGACGTCTGCAGGAATTGAATCATTGGTTAAAATATCATCATAAATGTAGGCTTTTGGCTTGTCTTAATTATCTTCAACTAAAGCATGTAAAAAATAAAAATACGTACACCATAATTTGCAGACTTTTAGCGTGTCTCAGTTATCTCCTGCCCTAAACAAATATCTTCTATTAAAGCATATAAAAAAACATATATTATATTTGGAGACTTTTGGCCTGTCTCAGTTATCTCATGTTTTAAACAAAATATCTTCTACTAAAGCATGTAAAAAAACATAGACCATATTTGCAGTTTTTTGGCATGTCTCAGTTATCTCCTGTCCTAAACAAATATCTTCTACTAAAGCATGTAAAAAAATATACACCATATTTGCAGACTTTTGACCTATCTCAGTTATCTCCTGTCCTAAATAATCTCTTCTAATAAAGCATGTAAAAAACCACACACCATATTTGCAAGCTTTTGACCTGTCTCAGTTATCTCCTGTCCTAAACAAATATCTTCTACTAAAGCATGTAAAAAACATGTATCATAACAACTTAAATATACCTTAATAGGCTTAATATCTTTGGGAACTTCTCATGAAAGTCTTCGACTTTGCCCTCTTTTGTTAATGAATAGTCCTGTTCAATACAAAAACAAAACACATAAAAGTTGGTCTTTGTTTGAATCAACAATGAACTCATAATTAGGGTAGAGTGAAAGTGAGTCCACTTAATGAATCATGTGAAAGTGAGTCCTTATCTATCTCATTAAAATCTCCCATTTTGTTGGTGTCTAACCGCAAACGGACTAGAGGGCGCTCTCTGGTCTGTCAACAGCCGCTATAGTGGTGGTGGTTACTTGCCGCTAGTCCAAGGCAAAGATGAGAGACCTTCTTTCGGAGGCTCATGCTACCTTTACAAAAAGAAGGACGCAACACATCCACCTCTGTTTTGGTATGGAAAATGACATTTTGTTGTCAAGTGAGTACTAATGGCATTTTGTTGTCAAGTGAGTACTAATGGCATACAATTGCAATGAGTCCTGACATTTCCATTAAAATAATTGAGAATTTCAGAATGCGTTTTTGTCTTTTCAATGTTTATGTCCTTTATGAAGTACACTTTATTTTTCTCTTGTTGTCGCTAATGGGATTAGTCACATAAATGGTTATAGCAAAGATGTATGTCAGTATATGAGTGTGCATATCTGTGTACTGGTTCCAGACCCAAATTTGGCAGTGTGCAGCTATAATCTATCCCAATGTTTTCCTCTCTAGAAATTGGGTAACAAATAGAATCCATCCTCCCCAAGATCTGATGCCTCTCCTAACCACCATAATCCAAATCACATTTCCCAAACTCAAGTGCATGAGTGATGAGTCTTAGACCCATGTGTCCTATCTCTCTATTAAGGATTACTCCAATGGAATTGGGGAAGCCACCAACATGCCAAACTAGAGGGCAGACTTTCTCCAACTGAGGAGAATCACACAAGGTGCAGGAAAGACATCATTGGGTTCTATTGGATCTACTTGGACCCAAATGTTCTTCGGTTGCACCTTTGTTGTCTATCTATAATTTGTACTTTTGTGGATCTGTGATTCATATGCATTAAATTTAATGGCAGTTCCCTTTGTGTGAACATGGCTTTAGGTCTAGCCTCGTGACAAACACATGTATGTAAATTGTAAAGACGGCCACAAGCACATAAAGTAATAATGGAAGAGAGAGAAAGGGGAAGAGGGGAGGGGACAGTCAACAATTTTGTTCCAAAACCATTGAAGAACACCCCTTCAGTCCAACTCCCTATGCCATGGACTGTCCACTTTGCTGTGTGGAACTAAGTAGCTCTCAGTTAAAGAAGAAATTGAACACCAGTTCATTTTCCTTTCGTTGGCAACAGAAAAGATGAAAGCTTGCCTGATCTTAGCATTCTTGTTTCTCTCTTCTTGCTTTCAAACACCAGCGGCATCCCATAAGGCCGTATGGCTGAGGCATAACTTCTATGGGAAGAGATGCCTGTGTGCCAAGGACACTGTTAGGAGCATAACTTGGGCTCATGTCTCCAAGAATTCAGCCTTGCCTGCTAAATTCTTGAGAAAGCAGTTCCATGACTGCTTTGTCAGGGTGATTACAAAGAAGCAAACACTTCTCTCCCTCTCTCTCTCTTTCTTACCCATCTTCTAACTACAATGTTGAATGTTCTCTTTTGCAGGGATGTGATGCATCTATACTCTTAAACTCTACTGCAAACAGCAACGCTGAAAAGGATGCAGCTCCGTGGTAGGGTAGGTTATAAAGTTATAAAATCACGTCTATACAATTTGGAAACTTATACGAACAAAGAACTTTCTCTATTTTCACTTCACATTTATTCGTTCTGGTTACTCCAAAAATGTTTAGCATTTTTCCTCTGAATATGTTCAATTCTGCAAGTAAAGCCAATGAAATTATGAATGCGATGAAAGGAATTTCATACTGGTAAAAAATGTGCCACATTAAATGTATGCGGTAGGGTGTTTGTTTAGTGTGGTCATGATTGGATTTATTTTTAGGGCGATGTGAGACTAAGAAGCAAATTAAGGAGGGTAGGTTAATTGCATTTTCAACAAATCATATCGAATCTGATTTACAACGGTGTTCAGAAAGGGAGGGCAGGTTACCTTTTCAGAAAGGGAGGGTAGCAGTAGCTTGTTGTCACAGACTCACAAAGCAACCACCGTGGGAGTTGGGTCCGTGGATCTCCGGGCGCTTCTTCTATCTCTAGCACAAAAATTAGATGCAGGAGGCAACAGTGTTGAAAAAGGGGAAAAAAATGAAAACCCAACAGGGCCAACACCATTCAAGAAGAAACAATTCATTCATGATTCGAGAAGAAGCACCCTACTGGCTACCGGCTTGACCCTTGTTGCTTGCGCCGCTGCGAGCCTGCGCGGTTGCGGGCCTGCAGGCTGCAGCCTTGCCCTTCGCTCGCCGGTTCGCTCCTTCGGCCTTCGCCCTTCACCTTCCACTTTCGGTTTCAGGTGAATTTGGGCGGGCTGCGGGCATAATGCTTTATGTTTTCTGGAGCTGGATCAATTGGACTGCTGGACCCGATCCATTTTTGGCGTGGGCAGCACGGCGTCAACACGGGCATCAGGCAGGCTGAGGCTCCACTTCACTGTGGAGCTTTCATTGGCTGGCGTGGGTAGGTGCCCATGCCTGCCCCACGACGGCTCCGCTACTATGATCCCCTACATGGCCTACACAAATCCCTTCATGTGCTTCTTGGATAATTTCCAATTCCTCTTGTTTGTTGGGGCATTGAGCATATTCTACATTGAATCCTCTTCTTTAGATAATCTCTGCAATGACAAAGTATCTTGTAGACATGTATCTCAAAGGCTTTTGTTCTTTGTGCAACATTTCTAGAAAAAATGTCCCGTTTTGAACCACTAATTCTGGTATAATGAATGTGGGTTTTTTTGAACTAGCAATCTTGAAAGATCAAAATGACACTTTGAGCCTAAGGGTGTTGGCAGAGTCTAAGCTAGCCAAACAATATGAAATTGAGTTTAATTCTTATTTGATATGTGATAGTTGGCATGCCTAGAATTGTTGTATAAGTATATGTACACATGTCACATACTATGTAACATATATAATATGATATACATATATCACATATATGCTATAACATAATACGTTTCAAACATGTATATTTACATGTATGTATGTATATAGTATAATATATGTATATTAAACTATATGTAATATTATACATATAAAATATATGTTATATTATGTTGTGTATATACATATATATGTTATGTATACGTATATATGTTGTACGTATGTACATATATAAAAATATATAGGTCTTATATAATAACATATATAACATATGTTTTTGTATATAATACATATAACATATTATATTATATATATATATATATATATAGGTTCGTTAATAGTATACTATATATATGTACATACATACATATATATAGCATTATATACATAATATATGTATAACATGTATATACATATACAAATATACATATACATGTGTAGTATGTTACATACATAGATTATTTTGTACCACATATGTTATATAATTGGTACATAAATACATATAATACACTGTACATTATAACACATATGGACATATAAGCATTGACAAATATATATATGTGTATATATATATATATATAGATATATATTATATATATATATATCATATATGTTACTGTATTATATATATATATATATATATATACATATATATATATATGGTATGTACACATATATATGTATGTATGTATGTATATATATATATATCATATGTTACTGTATTATATATATATATATATATGTTATGTATACGTACATAGTATTATATAGTATGTATAATACTATATGATATACATATAATATATGTATCAATAATATATAAAATGTACATGTATGATGCACATGTTTACATGTATAATATAATATGGTTATACAATGTATGTATATATACATACATTATATATACATGTATATATCATAATATTTGTGTATATTTTGTATATACATATATCATACTATATCACCTACACATATGTTACATACACAAGTAATATGTATGTGTACATTATATTATATTTATAACATATATCATATAATACATACATTACACACATTATATGTATATATAGTTTTATATACGTATAACATACATATATACTTATATTGTATATTATATGTTATAAATAGCTAATGTTACATATATATCGTACATGTTGTACGTATATATAATACATATATAATATTCATATATACAAACTTGTGATAATACATAATATGAAAAACTTCCTATACAATGTATACATATGTATACACATACACATATATATACAAGTACTGTTGGCATATCTATATATTTGTATGCATATTATATATACATAACATATTATACATATATGTATTATATATTTGTATGTATGTTATACATATATTTCACATTATATACGCATACAACCTTTATATATTACAATACATAGTTAATCCAAATTATTGGCTTAAATCCCATTCATATTCATATGATCTTGTGATTTTAATCCCTTAAATCATCCAATATCTCCAGATATATGAACTCTCTCCATACTTTGAAAGGGTTCATATTCAGCCATGTAATGTGTATAGGAGAAGTTTAATTTGGGAGAATACATAGTTATACCGCTTTCCACTATGACGAGGAGCGTTCTGATGCCGGATCCTACACTGCATTTGGAGCCATAAAAAAATATATGTTTCATAGGGGATCATGTTCTATCATTACAATTTCTTCATTTAGGAAGTCACCTTTTATTTTGATTTCTTCTTATAAGAGGAATTCTGCCATCTAGTCTACAATGGCTTGTATCTTCATTGATTTTTGTGACACGTACTCTAGATTGTACTACATCAATAGGACTTGCTACTTTTCTGTACTCTACTCAAGAATGGTTGTTCGAAGATATACTTGAGTAGGTTGAATTTAGATAAAAATCTTTACTTCACAGGATAATAAGTTGTGTTTTAATTTTTGACTCATCCATACCATTGGCAAACTGGTCTATTTTGTATGATAGTAATGTTTCTCATATTGTACAAATGTTTTGTTGATGTAACAGATGACATGTTTTATTTTGCATTCATCATCATACTTTGTCAGAAAACCACCACATGCTGAGTGATTAGCTGTGATTTACAGTAGTAATTCCTAAAACTTGGGGTTTTAATATTGAAGGATCAAGGAGATATTTCTTGATCTTTTTAAATGACTCTTGACATTCAGGTTCCTATTCAAACTTAACTCCTTTCCTTAGGAATTGATTGAATGGTTTGCATCTCATAACCAAATTAAAGATAAATCTTCTAATTGAATGAATCCAGCCTTGCAAACTATGCAACTCTTTTAAATTGGTTGGTGGATGCATTTCTATGATTGTTTTTGCTTTAGCTGTGTCCATTTCAATCCCCTTTGTTACTCTAGCCATGGACCCTAATAATTTTCTAGGATCTAGTTTGAACATGTATTTTTGCGTGTTTAATCTGAGTTTATATTGCAAAAGTATTTCAAATTCTTGAGAAAGAATATTGATATGATTTTCTTTTCTTTTGTTTTTTATTTGATTGGATCATCAACATAAGCACCCATAACGTGCATTTGATCATGGAATATAGTGGTCATTGCCTGTTGACAAGTTGCTAGGGGTGCAGCCAGAAATTTTTCATAAGGCTGGCCAGATTAAAGTTTCTAAATTTGACTAGGGCTGAAAGACCATTTTTCAAAATTTTTATATAGAATAAGTGAAATTTTGTAAAATTTATATGTATTTTTTTTTTTAGGTGGGGCCAGGTATGTTGCCCCACTGTTTTTCAATCTGAAAGTCATCACTGTGTAATTGTAGATTCTTTATGGGGTTGTGAATGATGTTTTAGGTTGGATGTGAGTGGCTAGTTTGATCTAGTTATTCCCAGAATATATATCCATGAAAAAGAATATTGCATGTCTTGTTGTATTGTCTACTAACAAGTCAATTGTTGGTAATGAGCAGTCGTCTTTCAAAGAGGCTCTATTCAAATCTCTGAAATCAATACATAGACGAATTTTACAATTTTTCTTAGAAACTACCATGATGTTTTGCTAACCATTCAGGGTAGTCGATTGCCCGAATAAAAATACGGCTTTCAATAGGTCTTTGAGTCCTTCTTTGACTTGCCCTTCTAGTTGAGGATCTAATTTTCTTAGTTTTGTTTAATCGGTTTGCACTCTGCTTTGAAAGGTAATCAGTGTTCATCCAATTTGGTGTTAGGGCTTGACATGTCCTTATAGGCCCATGTTAAAGAATCTTGTTGCTTTGTGAGGAATTTGATCAATTCGGTATTTTCCTTTGGAGAGATATTAGTCCCCATTTGTAATATTTTCAGATTGTTGGTTGTGCTTATGTTAAGCTCCTTGATGGGATTGTTAACCAAAGGCAATGGCTCATGTTTTTTTTTATTTGAGTGAATTCTAGATATTCTACCTCTGAGAGTTTCAAACTCATTTCTGCTAGTGATGTTGGTTGTTTTCCTCAGAAAGCCATCCTGAATAGAAGAACAAAATTGTGAGATTGAAGTGCAAGATAAAAAAGATTATGTTGATTGAAATTGTTATCATTATTCATTGATGATATCACAAAATGTGAAGCTTGGTCGTGGAAAGATTCCAATAATTTTTTTGGAAAAGTAAAAAACAAAGAAATTGGTATGACTAGTTTTTGGCAGACGGTGAACATCCCCCATGGTGGTCCCCTTGACAAGTGGCACCAGTTTCAATTCTTCTCATTCTACCACTTCTTCATTACTGTGACATCCCAAAGTGTGAGTACCTCTTTATCTTGGGATTGTGAGTAGTTCTAAAATGCCGTCATAGTTCTTTCCAAGGGCGAGGAATGGTTGATACCCTGGGCGCAGAAGGACTTCAAACCATTTTCATTTCGAGAAAATCTTTCGAATAAAGGGTGAACTTTGCATGTTAACAAAAAATGAGCAGGCTTAATGTCTTTGATGGCCCACATTTGCTTTTTTGGTTTATGCAAAGACATCTTGCTGAAATTTTGTATCAGTTTATCTTCTTTGGAAACTTGAATACTGGGCACTTTTATAGCATATGTAGACACAAGTAATATTGGGTGGGAATGTCTTTCTTAACGATCCTCCACATATGGTTACCTGCATTCTTCTGGCCTACCAAATGCACTGGTGTAGGTTTGATGAAACTGCATTGGCTGAATGAATCCATAGTCGGCCCAACAACATGTTGAAGGATAGTTCTATGTCCACTATGTGGATTAGAACCTCAAACAAGGTTTTAGAAAATTCAACTTCTAGATACACACATCTTAGGCAGGGTTGATCTTGACCATCATACCCATGGATTGTGATAGGTGTCGATGAGTAGTTTGATACCAGTATCCCCAGCGCTTGTGCCACTTGAAATAGTCAAATATTCAAACTTGCCTTACCATCGACTAGCACGTGGTTGGCAGTAGTGCCTAAGGTCTTAATTACAATATGAAGAATGTTGTTGTGCAAGACGCCTCCATTGGGGAGATCTTTGTAAGTGAAATATATTGGGACATTTTGGTATAACCCATACACCCACTAATCACCTTTATTTAGATTGAACTTTTTTGTTTTAATTGTGGTCGGAGAATCTTACAAGTTGAAAAGTACTTCTAGGGGTTCTGGATCAAATACCTCTTCCACAGGTAGCACTTTCTCTATGGGGGTGGAGCTGGTAGAAGGTGTTTTTTGAACCTTGTCGTCCATTTATCCTTCCTTGCCAATAATTTGAAGAAGTCTACGGGGGCTTCTCTCTTGTGAGTCATCATGACTTGCTGCTTAGATGGGGTAGATGTGTGTCTCACCATTGAAACTGTTTCATTTTCATGTTTTAGAAAAGGAATGGTGATTATCTCTAATTGTCTAAGAGTTATTTTGATAAACTCCTTATCTGTTACAGGTTGAATTATATTTTTGAGCATCAATCCATCTTTAGTGTTGTGTTCAAGTACTCAGTGAAACTTGTGAAATTAATTTTTGTTCTTTTTCATCACAATAGGAGCATCAGAAACGTCGGGCAATGATAATGTGCCCCTCTTTATCAGTTCCTCCATGATCTCTTTGTAAGTCTTTTTCAAGGCCATGAATTTTCTACAATAACTCTAGCCTAGGTGTTTGTTCTTATTGTTGGTGCTGGGTCTAACCATATGATTGAAATCAATTATCTCCTTCTTTGCACACTGGCAATGACATTGGTGGGAACACAATAAGCTTCTACTTTTAGGTTTCTTCTTTATGTTTGGCTGGTATAATGGCACCAAATGCCCCATTCTCTATACCAGCTTCAATGAATTCGGCGCTCTCAGTGAAGCCGATGAATGAGTTTATGGGAGCATTCAAAATCAAGTTTCTCAATGGCTAAGAACAATTGTTGATTATCAATCCCGAGGCATGAAATTGAGATATTGGGTATTTCATTTTGTTACAGGTCGATCTATACCTCTAGATAATGTCTCTGCCCTTTTCCTCAAGCCTTTGTCTGAGATTGCACAAAGTAGTTATATTTGGAGTAGTTTCCACATTTTGGATGAACTGTTTAATGAATATGTTGATTAATTTGTCAAAGTTCTTGAGCTCAACTTGGTCGACATGTTCCTCATGCCATTGTGTCGTATGCCTTTTAGACTTCACAGAAAATAACACACAAAAGCATGTTGGTTGTTTCTGAATTTGTAACATTCAGTAAAGAACATCACCAAATGAGCTTTTGGGTCCTCATGGTCGTCAAATTTCATGAATTTCTTCAACAAGGTTTTGATATACTAGTTCTTTTATTGAATGACGTTTATCTTCTTCTCAACTTCATGGAGTTCGATCTTTATGATCACCTGGGTGAGAAAAAAGCGATAGAGGATTAGAAATTTTCAAAAATGATTTGAGGAGAGACATTAATGAAAATGTGTTTGATTCATTTTTGCAATGTCAAGATGAGACAATGTCGTTTGGCTTACTAGATTGATTACAATGTTGCCATACTAGATTTGGTCACCTAACTAAGGGTGACTAATGGACAGTATCTTTCTACTATTTGGCATAATCGGGACCCATGGCTAAACCGAGGACAAGGTAGATGTGAGCCAAAAAGCCCCATCGCTGTTGGGCTAGGCCATACATTCCAGACCACTATGGAGTATCTAGCTCATGCTCCACGATGGCCCCTTCAAATCTGATCTCGTGAATCTGCCTTTGCCACTGCAAAAAATAATGGAGGCAACGTGCTGGATGGTAGTCCATTGTGAAATAGCAACCCAAGAACTATGTCACCTGAGTGCGGGGTGCGGGTGCCGGTGCGGCATATCTCAAAAAATTTAGGTGCGGCGGTACGGTTAGAGTATTTTATATTTTTAAAATATAATAACATAAATCACAAAATTATTAAATAACAAAATCAAAATTGCAATTTGCTAATCATGATATCATTATCAATCATCAATTCAACATTCAACAAGAAATATATATCATCAATTCAACATTCAACAAGAAATATATATCATCAATTCAACATTCATGATTCAACAACAAATGTACTCTAGTTTTGAGTTCACAAAAACACATTTCATAGAGTCATCAATACATATTCTTCATCTGTTCATCATCAAACGCCTTCATAGTCCATACATCAATACATATTAAATATTACATCATCATTCATAATTCATAAAACAAGAGTTACGTTGCACTTCCACTTTCACTTCCACCAATATGTTGATTTTCTTGATTGCTTGGAACGATATCATCATCATCAAATGCCTCAGAAGGAATAACAGGATCAGAAAAATCCATGTTAGCAACATATAAGTTGCGTTATCCATCGAAATCAAATTCATCTGGATTTACATCCCAATATTGCGATGATCCACATATGCATTTATTAAAGATGAAAATTATACAATACAACATAACAAATTGAGCAAAACAAAACAACCTAATATTGAAATACCTGTATTCATTTTCTTTTCTTGAAAGAAGACGTAAATTGGAATGCACATAAACCAAGTCCTCTGCACGTTGGCTAGTGAGCTGGTTCCTTTTAATGTTGTGTATATGACCATATATGCTCCAATTTCTTTCACAACACGATGATGTAACAGGTTGTGATAGTAACCTCAAAGCTAGTTTATGAAGCACTGACATTTCTGATCCAAAGGACGCCCACCAATCAAAAGGACTCATGTCTTCTCTTGCTTGTGCTGCACCTTCTGAATTAAAATCTCCTAAAGAAAACTTGTTATATTCACACATAGCTTGGGTTTTGGTATAAAAATTTATAAAAAGTCGGTCCATACATGACATTCTTTGAGTGTTTAACTCATCATCTAGATGTGGAGTAACACGTCCAGGAGCTCCTTCAATCCATTTTTTCATGTAATATTTGGGATTTAAAGAATGAGACATGCAATGCAAGGAAGTATTGCTTTTATCCCATCTTTCAACTAATATTATACTTATACGATCAAAGAACTCTGAATGATCAAGTACAATGTCTTTTTTTTCTTTCTTAAAAACTATACACTGAATTTCTTCAATCATATTTTCCCACATTGCGTAAACTTGATGAAGCATAGGTTCATCTTTATCAACAACACTCAACATACACAAAATTGGTTCTATAAAATCCAAAAAATATGCAATTTTATCCCACCATTTATCTTCAACAATAAGGTTTTTAATACTTTGAGCTTTAGCCTCATCTTCAACCCGATAAAAGCTCCACTCTCTACTGAACACCATTTGAATAAGTGCATCTCGCACTCTTTGAATTCTTTTCAACATGACAATTATTAAAGCAAATCGTGTCTCTGCAACCTTTAACAATCTCAAATCAGAATAACTACTAAAAAGAGACAATGCATGTTGGTGATTAATGATGAAATTTCTAATAGTTCCCACATCTTTTTCAATCTCTTGAATCCATGAAAATAGTTCATGTCCCTTAGGATCTACATCTTCGCTTGGAGGATTGCATATGTCCTTAAGTGCTAAATTCAAAGTATGTGCAACACATGGAGTCCAAAAAATATGTGGAAAATCATACCTCAAACTAAGTCCAGCACTTTTGCATACAGCAGCATTGTCTGTAATGAGCTGCACCCCCTTATCAGAACCAACCTCCTTGATGGCTTCAACAAATAATTGCTTCAAATATCCTGCATCTTTATATTCTCCAGACGCATCAACTGCCTTCAAAAATATTGGTTCATCACGTGCAATGACAATAAAATTAATTAGTGGACGTCTTTGAATATCTGTCCACCCATCAGAAACAATTGATACCCCAGTCGTGTTCCATTTAAACTTTTTTCTTTTCAAACTTTGCTCAACCTCATTTTTTTCATTAAGAAGAAGTGATCTGTGTAACCTTTCTGAACCAGGAGGTTGATATCCTGCTAACTTGCTATTTGCAAGCATAGTACAAGCCTTCTTCCAATATGGATTTCTAGCTACATTGAAAGGAATGCAACTAGAATAGAAAAACTTAGCAATCACTTTATCTATTTCTGCTCTTTCGCAAGAATCAAAACATGTCTCTATAGTCTTTCTTTTCTTATCAGAACTTTTAAGATTTGTCACAATAATACTTGTTTTCTTCTTGTTGTGAATTTCATCAGCACGATCTTGTATCCTCTTGAACTCTCGAGCTTTTTCTGTAGAAACTGTTTTACATCCTCGAATTCCATGACCTGACAACTTCAACAAATGTGCCTTAATCATTGTGTAAGATCCTACAAATGTACATTCACAATGTTTGCATACGAAATGCACATTTCCACCACTGCCCACATCTTTAGTGACTGCTTTTATTTCTTTCCATAGTGGTTGTTCTTCGGATGCAAATGCTTCACTAGTTTGTGTAGAAGGCTTTGAAATATCACTTCCATCCACTTCCACACTACATGAAGAGCCTATTGCAGGAGAATCTGAAACAACTTCTTTTCCTTTCGTTCTGTTTGCCATCTTTTATGGTTTTACCTTCAAAGTCCAAGATCAATGTGTGGAGTATTAGAAAGTAGAAACATAGTGTACTACAAGATGCTTCTTCAATCATGAAAGGGGAAATGAAATGAAGTGTTCCCCGAAGAAATGGGAGAACACATTAAACAAAAGGAGTGACTAGTCATAACAATTTTACAAAGTTTGTTCGGTAGGGATAACTAACAACATCAAGTATTTCCATTGTTGGTAGTTAAATAAAAGCATCTACAAAAATCATACAAAATAACATGCAATTTGTGCCCTCATTTGTGAACAAGCTATGATAAGTTGATAACAGATAGATATCCCCTTTGAGGAACATTCTTTGGGACCCCAAACACCAAGATGTGGACTAAAGATGGAATCAATTTGTGCCCTCATTTGTGTACATTCTTTGATAACATGACTAGGAATATTGTCAAAGACAACACCAGCTGCAATCTCACCATCAGTATATGTTCTTTCATGTGAAAAAAGAAAGACTTGAAACAATTGCCCGTGAGGGTTGCATATGGTTGAAGGCTTGAAGCAAATAAATAACAAGCTGTATACTGGCGAGGTGGATAAAGTTAAACATGAACACCCATCATACAAATGCACAACATACTTCCTTTTAGCAGAATTCATAACGGCCTCTTAGAAGATCTCTTCTGTGCCATTTGCATCACTTAAATGTGGTCGAGACATAGATGTTAGATTTAATTTAACATCATTTGCATATACCGATATTAGAAATTAGAAAGAAAAATAGCATATACAGATAATTCAGATGTTAGATCATAGATGTTAGATTTATGTTAGACACAGTGGTTTTGGGAAGCCGTAGGGGTGAACATCAACAAAATACATATTGAAGTTGGACAGAGAGCAATGAATCGGGTTCACAAATACATATCAAAGAGTGAGAGTCTGAGAGAGAGAGTTTACTGGCGGCGTCGCAGAGAGAGGGAGCAGCACACAAAGAAGGAACGGCCGGCGGCATCGCAGAGAGAGGGAGCAGCGCACAGAGAGGGCTCTGAACTTCTGGCCTTCTGGGTGAGGGAGCAGAGAGAGAGGGCGAGAGGGAGAGGGCACTCGGGCAGCACAGAGAGCAGAGAGAGGGCGTCGGGCGAGAGGGAGAGGGAGAGAAGCCGAACGTGCAGCCGTGCCCTAACTTGAGTCCTTGTAAAAATTAAAACCGCACCCGACTCGCGTCAAACGCCGGGTGCGCATCCAGAAATGGACGAAATCAGTCAGGTGCGGATGACCGCACCTGACTCGCGTTGACTGTTTTGGGTGCGCACCCGCACCCGCAACGCGTCGATGCGGGTGTGGGTCCAATCTAGACGCACCCAGGTGACATTGCCCAAGAATATGCAATCTCTATCCAAGTTGTATGCATATTTTGATTTGATGATGTCTCTGTAGAAGAAAATCCATATGATACTTTCTTCATCAAACTGCTCCATTTTTTCCTATAATATTCCATGCTGGATAATCTTTTGTCAGGACTTCAAAAATAGCTGGATTGTGGTTCGGCATGTCTTCATCTCTACTTGAAAATTGGACAGTTCTCTATATAGAAAGACGAGAGCTAACATGGCTATCAATTGATGGCAGTCTTTAATGTGTCATCACTTTCTAGATAGGCAAGCGACCCTAAGATCCAATTTTTTTTCTTTATTGTGGAAAACTATAAATCCATTGGTACATGTATCATTGATTTTTTGTACTTATTGGAAGCATTGCCTGACTCCTTGCTGAGACTCTCCAATTGAATGAATTAGTGACCTTTTGGTTCCAAGAGTGGCCAACTCTTTTTTCTAGTGAGTTTGCACATCACTTTTATATTTTTGATTTTTTCTTGGTTAACAAGAAACTGACTTTCAATGGGCCTTCTAGGATCAACTTCCAGCTCAGGGAATCCCATGATATTGAAAAATTCGTCTAGGATGATGGTCATTTCACCCCACAAAAACTAAAATGTGTTTGTTCTTGTTTCCATCTTTGAGCACTTGCATGGACCAAACTGTGATTGACAGGTTGGACTGCCAAGCTGATGGCTTCTTCGAGGCCAAATTTTCCAAGTGGTTCAGAAACATACATCAAAGGGTGGGGTACCATGATAAGTACCTTTGTAGGAGGTAGGCTCTGGTTGGTAGGGTACAAAGCCCAAATCGGCTTTGGCATTCACCAAAGAGAATGTGATCATATGGAAAAATATTGTTCAAGTCTAAAGAGTCCATTTGGACATAAGAAAGTTGATCTCAACTAGATATTTGACGGGATTGATGTGAGACAAGATGAAATCTTCATTCATTTTTGTGTGAAGAAAGAAACAAACAATTGTTTCCTAGAATTTTATTGTTTCTTTGAAGGTTGTTTTGTGTCCTTAATGGGCATGATTTGCTGTTAAACCAATATCAATGATATCGGCCCTTTTTAGATTTGTCTATGTTTTGGGTCTCTCTATTTCTCCATGTTCACCGATCGATATACCAGGAACTATTGTCCATTTCAGCACTAATGGAGAGACTTTTTAGTCCAATTGTAAGGCTATAGCTTAAACTGGTTTCTAGAAATAACCTGACAACGTGATGACCGGGACTTGATAGGTGAAAGGGGTTTTGAAAACTTGAATGCAAAAAGTAGATGTCTCTATTATATACATTCCTAAAAGATAAGTCTCAAAACACAGAGAGCAAACATTGACGTCATACAAACCATAGATTGAGGAGGGGTGGGAACAGGGTTAGGGGAACATGCTTTTCCTCCTTAACTAGTCCTAGATGCACATAACATGCATGATGCCCGAAGGTGTGGTCATGAAGGTTTCATGCAATTGGGGTTCGACATTTTTAAAAAATAACTTGTACTTGAGAAACTAGACAAATTATAATGGGTCTCACCGATGTGCCATTTGTTTGCACCCCTCTCATGAAAGGTGAGTTTCTTAAGACAACAGAACTGAAATTTTGGTTGAAAATAGATTTTGGAAGAGAGGGCTCTGCCCATTGATATAAGGTCACACCATTCCTGTCACCTTTAATAGGGATAATTGGTCCAAAGTCTAGGTGTTCTTAAGCTTGACAAGTTATTTCTCCAATATGCCAGTGCAAGATTTTGAAATTATTTGGAATTCATTTGAAAAAATTGAGCTTGTCCTAGACTAGATCAGAAATTTGCTTTGAATTCAAGTGGTTTATGTAAATTGCTTTTGGGATTTAAGATCCGATTTTTGGCTAAAATTGGGAACTGGTAGTTGAAGTTTAGCTAGTTGTTTTGATACTAGAAGTTTTGGAATTGAGAATTGGATCTTGGTGGTCAAAAATTTGGGCTAGGAATGGGTGAAATTTGACCAATTTACAATTTTGAAAATAGCTTGGATTCAGGATTTGAAACTTGGTTGAAAAAATTCTTGATGGTCTAAAAGTAATCTTATGATTTGGAACCAGAATTTTCATTTGCTTTAAGGCCAAAATTTAAAAATTAGTTTCGGAGAAGTCAGAGTGGTGGTTTGAATTTTGGAAACCTAGAATTTTTTTGGTTGTGACTTGAACCTCGATTTCAATGGCCAGAATGTTGATTTTGAAACTTTGGTTTTGAGGACTGGCCAAAATTGTGAAGTGTTGCTTGATTCAGACTAGGTTGTAAGAGACTTCAATTGAGTTTAGGCTGAGCATTTAAAATTTTTCATTTTGGCCTTGGATGAATTGTGGTTTTGGATTAAAAATCGATTCTTTGTAGTGATTTTTGTTTAGAGTAGGTCCAGACATCATGAGATTTTTTTTTTTGAAAATCTCAATTTTGCAATGATTTTAAAATTTTTAATGTTTTCACCTTGAAGTAAATGAGGAAGCCATGTCTTTATCACAATATGGCTTGGTCATGGTAGTGACTCTAACATGACTCACTTAATTTTTGGCTAGGGTGCTTGAGTGTTTTTGTGGAGTAATTTTTTGCATGCATTCACGAAATGAACTATATGTTCATCCATGTTTCACTATCTTTCTTTCCATGCACAATTTAATTGGACTTCATTAGTTTGTTGATTTTGAGAAACAGGAGATGTTGGACAACCTCTAGACACATTCTTGATGTTGAAATCAGGAAGAGATTTTAGAGAAGGTTCATAAGCTCATGTGGACTTTTAAATTATGGGATTTATGAAATTCCACAATTCATTGACTTGAATTGAGCCTATTTTTTGCTAAAACATGGGTGTTTGTACAACGGCTGACTCATCCTTGGCCGGGCTGTGCCAACCGGACTTGCCACTGGGCCTCCGGCGTGCCGTCGGTTATAGAGGAAAAGGGGCAGCATTGGGCCGGCCTAAGCCCTTAGTACAGATCCAGACCCTTTTAATGGGGATTTTGGATATGGATTCGGACCCCAGTCATCACAAGGCCTAAACCGAGGACCAAAACCGGTTTGTCCTCCTCTCTTGAGGCCAAATCAAACAACAGACGTTGGTCCAAGGCCGATTCAAAACTATTGTTTTGGTCTATATCATGATCAAAATTCCTTTCCATGCCCAATCGGACCTGATGAGACCCCCACCTTTGTTTTGAGCAAGGCCAAGCCATACATTTTGGATCCTGTGCAAGCCTAGACCAGGCCTATATCCCCCACGACCAGCTTGTGGATCCCTCCTATACAAAACCCAAACCTGCATTTTGACCACCTAGGGCAGTCTTCCCTGAGCCTACCTATCTCCTCTAGTCCAAGCCCTATGCGAATTGTCCTCTGCCACATCCTCATCAGATGCCCCGTCTGAGGCCAGCCTATGTTACCTAGTGAACCCCAGGCAGTGCTCCTCAACACCGTGCACAACCATGCAATCCAAATGCGAGACCGCCCCAATCCGCTTGATTTGGACAGCTCCATGCAGCACGCAGAGACCGTCAGCCAGTTACAGGGTCGTAGGTACTGTAGTGGCATGCACTATGAGGTGAGCAGGGGCCTACTTTGTCAGATTCTGATGATGATGATTTTTGGCATACACACCAGCTACGCTGAGTACTATAGAGGCACAAGAGAGCACCATTGAGTCAACACTCATGGAGTCAAGATTGACCTTCCCGAGTTTATAGGCGGGCTAGATGCAGAGCTCTACTACAGTTGGGTGCAATCAATAAGGAGCTACTTTGAGCTACACACTATGGTAGAGAGGAAAAATTTGGTGATTGTAGTTACACGTCTTTGAGGATTGGCGCAGATATGGTGGATAGAGCTGTAGAAGGCATGCGAGTGGTAGAAACAACATAAGATTCATTTTTCGGAGGAGATGAAGTGTTTGATGAGCACTATTTGTTCCTTCAGATCACACACAATGAGCCTATCACTAGTACATTCATCTCCATCAGGGATCTAGCACTATGCAGGAGTACATAGAGGAATTTCACTAACTCTCCTTTCGGGTTCAGATGCATGAGACACCAAGTAGCAGATCATCATAAGCACACTCGCAAAGCTTTGGCTTTGCCTTTTTGGACTTTCAAGGACATCAAGCGCTGGACTTCATCCTGTTATTTTTTATGAGTTTCCTTGTGCTCATGTTAAGTCTCTAGATCAGACTATCTCATATGCATTGAATGTGTAGGACAAGTTAAAGCGCTGTAGTGAGCGTCCCACTAAGCCTGTTGAGCCCAATAAGTATAAGTTGGATCCACCAGCCAAGGGAGAAAGCTTTCTCAAGCTAGGAGAAAAGTATGAGTCCAAGAGGTAGATCAAGATAATAGTGGTCCTGCGTTTGACACTAGGTCTAAAACCTATAGTTTGAGTTCTAAAACTAAGTGTTGTCCTTGTCATGGATCTGGACATAGTGCATCTCAGTGTCTCAAGTTGTCAAATATACCAATGTAGTAGACCAAGACCATGCACAAGATGATCAAGATCATGATATAGATGGGCAGTCTCAGTCTTCTGTGAGCTAGTGTGCTGAGGAGGTGGTAACTTCATAGAGTTTGACAGAAGTGATGTCAATAACCTAGTTTCCGTCAAGTTTTCCCTGTCTACTCCACGTGCCCTAGATATATAAAGTGGTTGTGAAATGCCATATTTTGCACACAATGCAAGTGTGCGGTTCATATTTGTGATGTGGTGATTGATAGTGGTGGAGCATGTGCCCCTAGTTGAGCTTTTGTAGCTTAATATGGAGAAACACCCTCACTCCTACAAGATGTAGTGGTTCAAGAAAAGAATGAGTATCATATTGGTATAAACAGTATGCTTGTACCTATTAAAGAGTTAGGGTATCACACTGCAGTAAAACCAGTCAAGTGAGTAAGGTGATAATATAAAGGAGTTCATTAGGGAAAGTGTAAGTCCTTGCGTTGTGCCTGTCCTACTTACTCCTAAGAAGGACAGATCAAAGGCATGTGTGTCAACAGTAAGGCCATAACAAACAAGAGCACAATCAAGTACCGTTTTTCCCATCCCTAGGCTAGATAACATGTTAGACCAGTTAGCCAGTTACCATGTCTTTTCCAAGATTGTCCTTAAGAGTGGCTACCATCAAATTCGTATTTGAGAAGGGAATGAATGCAAGACTGCTTTTAAAACTACACGTGGTCTGTATGAGTGGTTAGTGATGTCTTTCAGGTTATCCAATGCACCTAGCACATTTATGCATGTCATGACACAGATTTGACAACCTTTTCTTGGGAAGTTCGTAGTAGTATATTTTGATGACATTCTTATTTATAGTCCCACAGGGTCGGCACATTTGACAAACTTGGAACAAGTCTTAAAGGTTCTTAGAAAAGAAAGCTTTTTGTAAATGCTACAAAGTAAGCTTTCTTGTCTACGAGTCATGTGTTTTTGGGTTTTGTGGTTTTCGTAGATGGTGTAAAGGCTGATCCCTCTAAGTCCCACGCAATGATAGATTAACCAACTCCGAAAACTGTAGGGAAAGCCAAAAGTTCTCTCAAGTTGGTTACCTTCTACCGTCGCTTTATTGAAATTTAGTACGATCGTGACACCTATTATGAACTGTCTTAAGGGGTTGTATGATTGTTATCCATTAAGACAGGACAGACAGGATGTCCTGTCTATTACACTACTATCATGTCCTCATGGACAATCATGTTCTCTGTCTACCATTTGATGACTTTAGGAATAGAACACTATGTTCTCCTTGTTCGACATTTGTTTTGCATATCTTTATTCTGTCTATTTTGTCCATCACGTATGATGTTTGTTTTTGTCCTATCTGATTTATCCATTCTGTCCAATGTTTGTGTCTTCCATAGTTAGTTTTGTTTATTTTGTCTGTCCTGTCTGGTGTTTGTTTACGTTCTGTTTGAACTGTATATTTTATCCAGTGTTTGTGCCTTCTATAGTCAGTTTTGACTATTATATTTCTTATGTCTACTATATGATGACAAGAATATCTTATTTTTTTGAATAGGTTATATCAAAACAAGCATAAAATTAATAACATGTTATATGCAAATCAATACATTCGATAACACGACCCATAATATTATAGCAAAATCAACTCTTTCAATAGAGGCATATACGTAACAAAAACATCATTACTGTAAAATGTTCAAACATTTATATAATTACCAGTATCAAGTTGTTTGCATCCCAAAATTTCCATTGGTTTTGGAGTGCTTCAGAAAAATAAGGTTTTTGTTTTGAAATAGAAAAGAAAGGGGCTCGCCGTCGGTACGAGGGTTGACCGTTCCCGGCGCCTTTACCAGGGGTAATCAACCCAAGGGCTATGTTTATTATTGATGCATTTTGTTTTAACTTGAACATCTCTTTGATTCTATATGCGGTGTAGAAAATATTGAAAGTTTGATGTTTCAAACTTTTGGAAAGACTCTTGAAAAGTTGCTTGAAAATGTGAAATGTTTTGAGGTAAAAAATGGAATTAGTAAATATCATTTGAAAAGCTTGTAAAATCATTTTGAAATCAATTTAGTGTTCTCTTAAGACTTTAAGTACGTTTGAGATTTTGCTCTAATTCGGTTACCGCCTAGTTAGAGCTTCATCCCCTCTTGCTTAAGTTCTTTTGGAGAGGTGCTTGTGAACATAAGTGAAATAAAGTGGATGTGAATACATAAATGCATTGATCCTATATGATTGAAAGAAAAATCATTCATTCCTACCACAACATTCATCTAATGGCATTCCTACCATAACATACATCTAAGATTTTTGTTATTGTAAATATCATATATATGAAGGAAAGGTTTTTGAAAATGGATTGGGGATTGTAGACCATCAAACATGAATCCAATATTGGGTCATTACTTGGTTTGTGGTCTTAATGAAGTCGGCAAATGAAAAATTAAAATCTTAAATGGTAAGATATTCAAAGAACAAAAAAAAGATAAAAGACTACATCCCAAAAGAGATATAGAGAAAGAGAGAGAGAAAGAGGATTTGAAAATCATAAAATCACATGTTTTGAAAGAGAAATATATGTATTGGTATACATATATGAAAGCTTATGAAAATGATGTTTATATCAAGTAGAGAAGAAAAGATCATTTTAGAAAAAGAAAGAAAGATTTTAAAATGGAATACATGTATATATATTTATATATACGTATATGAGAGTTTGTAAAATGATATGTTAAATCATAAAGAGAGAATGACAAAGAAAGATATTCATGTGCACACATACGTATATAACATGTATATACACATATGTCTTCATGAATATTAAAATCAAGAAGTGAATTGAAAATAGCCGACTTCATTTTTTGATGTAGGCCGGAGGGGAACCTGGGCTCATGCAAGAACCTAAGTTAAGTCTCCAAGGCCATATTAGAAGGTTTCTTTTGAAATTGTTTTGAAAGATTTATATAAAAACATAAAATGTCATGATTTTGGTTTGCCACAAGAGATATATTTCTTCCACCATTGGGTATGGAGGAAAATCAAGCAATATAACGAGACACTCATTAGGGTTCCTAATGGGGTGATTAGGGAAGAAACTAGCGCAAAATGTCATGCAAATGCATATTAACATGTACATATTCGCAAGGGTCTCCCCGGGTTGGACAAGCCCCAACCTCAAAAATCACAAGAAGAAATTCCAACCCCAAACACTCACTCTCATCGTGCATTGGGTCATATAAATGGAAGATTAGAATATCATGCATGAGCATCATTTCAAGCATGAATGATGAATGAAGACAATATATCAAGTATATTTTTGGAGATAAATGAAGAAATAGATTTTGTTCCATCTTGCTCATACTCCCGGTGCACTCAAGAGTAGCTCTTGATTCCGGATCATTTGAGCTATCTTGCATGGCCATGGGAAGATGGCAAGAGGAAAATGAAGACATGAAAAAGGAAAGATTGCATGATGAAAATGAAAGATCATCTCATCTTCTTATGTTCCCGGTGCACTCGAGCATAGCCTCTTGACTCTAAAAATAGAGATTGAGGGCTATCTCATATGGCCATGGGGAGAGGAAGAAGAGAGAAAAGGAGGAAATGAAAATAGAGATTTTCATATATCGGATATGAATAATAATGGACATGCCATGGAGAGAAGAGAAAATGAAAATAGAAATAGAGGAAGATTACATACCTCGAATGTGATTGATATTAGAAATGAGCTCTCTTTTGAATGATCTTCGATTTGCCTTGAATGAAGCTCCCAAGATGTTGAAGAAGAAGCCACCAAGAGATCTTTGATGCTCCTTTGAAAACTTGTTGCTTGATGAAAATTACTCCAAGTTGGAGAAGAAGAGAGAAATGGAAAGAGAGAGCAAAGAAAATTTGGAATTTGAAGTAAGGAAGCACAAGAGGTTCCTCTATGGTTGGCCTCTCTCAAGAGAGAAGATTATGGGGTATTTATAGAGATTTTGGAGCCAAAATTTAAAACTCGAAATCAATATTTGAATTAAAGAGGGAAGAGTTTTAGAGCTAAAATTTAAAATTCGAATTCAAGATTTGAATTAAAGAAGGAAGAGCTTTGGAGCCAAATTTTGAAATTCGAATTCAAGATTTGAATTAAAGAGATAAGAGCTTTGGAGCCAAATTTTGAAATTCGAATTCAAGTTTTGAATTCAAAAAGGAAGAGTTATAGAGCCAAAATTCAAAATTCGAATTCAAGCGGGTAGAGCTTTGGAATTCTCAATTTGGATATAAACTTGGATTTCGAATCTAATTCGAATTTGATAATTGGATTTTGAATTTGAAATGCTAGATTTGGATCTAAACTTGGATTTAAAATTCATTTTAAAAATAATAGACCCAAAATTTTAATAGCCCCATTTTTGAAAAAATTGGGGTGATGACACAAGTAAAACTACAGAATATAAATAGTCTAAAATGTTCAATTGTTTTAAGCAATATGTTGGAGTACATTGACACAAAATATGGTTCCTATATAGTCATCTTCTATCTTACACACTACTCTTCTCATTGAAACCATGTAATACTTGAGAAGCGGCATCACCGTTTGGTTCGTGCATTTTAGAAATTAAAAAGACAAACAAATAATTTAATTATCACCAAAAGAAGCCAGGAAAGCCAAATTAAACTTCGCTTTTTGAACCTCTTTCAGCTGCTTGGCACTTCTCAACCAACCGAAATGATAGAAAACAATTCCATTCCAAGCTAAAGGAATGAAATAGAAATAACATCCAAAATGAAATGAATGGAATGCAGTGCTCTTACAATAGAAAGCAATGCCATCTCAAAAGAAAGCATAAACACAAAAATAATATGCCAAAATGTCCAGAAAGATAAAGATACCAAAGGAATCCAAGAAACAAAGCCTAAAAGTCCAAAGTATATGATGAACAACTAACAAAACAACATAAGATGCATATTCTTGGTAGAAACATGCAGATAGAATATCATTGGCAGGACTTTGAATGCACAAATATGATGTCACTATTGTCTTTAGTGATATATGCAAGGAATGCATGGCAGAGATTCGGTACCATGTCTCCAGAAGAAGCAATGCAACTTTGATTAAAGACCTTAGGAACCTTCACTAACTACTAAGATTGTACATGTTCTGAAAAATAGAGGAATTTAAAACTGTTCCTCGTCAGTACTATATTTCTATTGTAGATTCTCCACATTTTGACTGTGTAGATACAGTAAGACAAATACCTGATGCCATTGGGCAATACCACCTCCTCCTCATTGCAAATATAAAAAAAAATGAAAAAGCTTTCAGAATCATTACAAAATGTTTTTTTTTCTAGAAAAGTAGAATAAAAAACATTATGACAAATTTATTCTATTAACAGTTATAAATCATGAACCAAAGTCCAGCTATGATGACAAAGGTTTAACAACCTGGTGTTTGACTGCTCTTGAGATGCCGTTTCTCATGCTAGAGAGAGAAAACATTGCACCAATGCAGCTGAAACTTCAGGGTAAAAGTTGAAATTTCTTCATCAAACTAATATTTTGATAAAAATGTGTGAACACATTACACATGTACAACAAGCACAAAACCTGTAACTTTGTGAGGAGACATATATATAGATAATTTTACATGTCATTTACTTGGCTTAGAACTTGATTTAACATGGTAAATGCTAACTAGTAGAAATGCACACTTTTGACCAAGAAATCTAGTTGAAGTGTTCTTAAGCATTATTAATTTTTTCATGAATCTGGGTCTCTAACTTCAATCAGTAGTCAAGTTCTACAACATGACTTTCAAGAGGCATTTTACTAAGTTGTGCATAGGCATGTGAAGTAAACCATACTATTGAAAATGTCAAAAAGTGTTACATGAATGGGTTATCTTGGCTTGCATTGCAAGCTTTACCCCTTACATGCATGAGTTGCTCTTTAATCTATAATTTTATGTTTTAACCCTTATCCTGAGTGAGTTGCTAAAAAACAAGTAGTAATGCCAGGAAAGAACCCTCAATCACCTCAAATACTTTTATTGAAGCTGGAAATGAGACCCTATTGCTTATATATATGTTGTGATATGATGACTTCCTATCACCTCGAGTGCATATGACAAAGTTTTTGTTTTCACCAAATAGATTTTGAACTTGCTTAGTAAAATTCTTCAACCTTGCATTTGGGCTGCACTTGTTTTTTGCTTTAGAATGCCCCGAACCTAGTGGCATGCACTTTATCAAATCCTCAGCTTAGCAGTTGGTTGATTTGATTAGGATATGACCCTTTTCTTGATGGACAAGAATGTTTAAAAGATTTGTTAGAATAATTCTTGTGAAAAAATATGACAGAAAAGAAGTTTAGAAAATACCTCAAAATATTCATAATTTAAAAAGATGCACAATGAAAACTGTCATGGTAAAAAGAAGAGGTAGACAATATTATATAAAGAAAATTGATATATTTTTCACTAATAGTAAAATGCGAGTGCAAGGTAATATTATTTTATTAACTTAGGTACAAAAGAATTTTGGAAATGCTTGTAAATAAGAAAATTGTTATAGGAATATGTTCGTTAGATAGCAAGACATCAAATATCTTAAAAATAGTATAGGAAAACAGAAAAAAGTGTGAGCGATCCATCACTCATGAAGAATCTTGACTTTGGATAGTATTAAAGCTTAGGCATAGTCGAAAGTAAATAATAAATACATGATGTTTTATTTGGGAAAACATTGACTCAATTTGGGTGAGTGAATGAGTTAAAATGACATGTCCAGTGATTGAAAATAGAGTACATTGAAGTAAAGCAAATTTTGGTTGTAAACTTGGAATAAATGATGACATAACAATATCATAAAAACAGTAAAATAGAAAGAAGGACAGACTAAAGATAGAAAATATCAGGCTAAGTATAAAGGAGGATCATTAAAAAATGCATGAATCGAGTTAGGCAAAGTTGGCAACTAAACAAGTAGACGATTATAATGTTCATGAATAAGAGGTTGGATAGATTAATATGAATGAGGCACAAATAAGATAACATGTAGATTTTAAAGCAATTCCAAAAAAAAAAAGGACTTGCCAAATAATAGATCTTGAAGAGAGTGTTAATCAATGTAACATTGGTTGCAAGGTTGAAGCCTATGTTTATGACGTGGCCATTTTGAAGATTGTATAGAGGTAAAAAAAATAGTGATTTAAATGAAAAAGTAATGGTAGATATAAAGGCTTAGAATGTGAAAACGAAAAATTGAAATTTATTCAAAAGGAAAATTAAATCGATCAAAGAGTGTAAGGAAGACACAGGTATTCGTCACACGATGATATACACATTCAACACTTCCTAAAATCACATACATCTATTATACAGATTCTTAAAAAAGGATATAGGACCCTATTGAACTTGGTATGATTGTTTAAGATAAGATATGTCAATAGGCTTAGTACGTGTGTAGATTCTTCTTTGAGCAACTAAGTGTAAAGTTTATTTATTTCTCCTTGGTCATCCGTCAATATACTGCAAATTACCACTCATGGTACTAACAAGGGGTCTTTTCAGCACAAGGTGTGGTCCAATTGTAAGGTTTAGTCTTATGCTACCGCCTAAGATCAAACCCAACAACATGGTGACAGAGAAAAAAAGGTATAAGAATTTTTTAAAATATGAGCAGAAAAAAAATAATAAAATGGTAAAGAAAAGTTATAAACATCTTTAAAAAAGAGATTAGTGTAGAGGTGGTTTCTTAGCTCATCCGGGCGAAAAGAACTCTTTGATGGTAGCTTGAATGAGTTGGAGATGCTCTTCAAAGGTCCATCACAAGCTCTTCCAAGGTCAATGCTTGTTGGAAATGAATACTTGAGGTTGATGACGATGGAAGCCTAGAAAGAAACATTGAAGAAAAAGAAGAGAAAGAGGAGAAGAACAAGAAGAAATCCAGAAGAATGAATGCTCAAAGGCTTAAAAGGATGATGAATTGATATCGAATGAGAGAAATGAGGAATTATTTATAGAAGGATGCTCAAGGGCAATGTGGTTATTTTTCAAAATGAAATTAGCCATCAATTAATCATTATTGACTTACAAATAGCTTAAAAACATTAAGAGGGTCAAATCTGTCAAAAAATTAGTTGACTGAAGGGTTGACTATGCAAGGGAGCAGGATGCCCCCACGAGCTCGCTCAAGATAGGCTTGGCCCACTGGTAGGCCTACTCTATCCTGTTATGGCCGGCTACAAGCTGGGCCTGGCCAGCTAAATGCCTAGCATGGCAAGGCCGTAGCTAGCCAGGTCAGGCGCCGAGGCCTGGATTGGCCGACCAGGGTATTTTCAGAAAATTAAATGGTATTTAGATAAAATTAAGGGTTTTTTTTTAGGAAATTAAAATATATTTTTCATAAATCAAGGGTATTTGGAGATTTTGAATTAAAAATTATTGGTATTTAGAAAGTGATCATAATGCCTCAATACTTGGGCATGAGAATGATCTATGACTTTAATTCAAATCTGAAAATGGATGTAGGTCGCAGATTTGGAGTTGAATATGAATTAAGAGCATGGATAAAAAGTAATACATTTGGATTTGGATCTTGTATCTAGATGTAAAGTTCATATTTGAATCTGAACATCAGATTTATATATGGGTTCAGGTAAAAAGAAGGAATTGGATCTAAATTTGGATAATTAAGAATTTGGAACTGAACAAGAACATGGATCTAGATTTTGGATCTTTGGTCTGGATCGGTCTAAATTGGATTAAAGGCACAAATTGGGATCAAATAAGTCCAGAATTGAAATTTTGATCAAGGTCTACATTTAATGTTCTGTTGTAGATTTGATTTTAGAATTTGGATTGGATGTCGATCCATTTTAGATCAAGGAATTTTTTTTGGATATGGGGCTGGTATTTGGATCTAGGGCTCTGTTTTGGACATGGAGCTGGGATTTAGGTGTGGATTTGGATCTAGCACTTTGTTTTGGGCATGGAGTTGAGATTGGGATCTAAATTTGGATATAGAGCTCTACTTGGATATAGTGTCGAGGTTTGAATTTGGATATGGATCTAAAGGTCTGTTGTAGGGTAAGAATGGATCTAAGGTCTGAAATTAGGTCCAAATCGCTATAAAAATGATTGAAATTACTAAGATCATGTAAGAATATCTAGAGTATCATCTTTTGAAAAATTTGAGAAATTTGAGGTGATAACAACTACTCTTTGCTCAGAGAACAAGGAGTCCTGCAAAACACAAGCAGTTGGTCTCTGACTTGTGAGCAAGGAGAACAATTTGAACAGCTAATGATTGTTGTTTTCATTTCCTCCTAAAGTTTCGTATGAGTTTGTTACTCACGCTATCAGATTCATAGATGCTCAGATCTGCTAAGTGCAGACTGTGAAATGCACAAATAGCAAAGTGTGGCAACGGAGGGAAAAAAAGGTCTCTTTTAGTCCTTGCGGAAGGGAGAAAATGGTAAAATAATTTGATTAGCTACTGTACTTGCTTATATACAATTCTCATTGCAACCAAATAGTGGAAATCAGCGGTACATTATCAAATACTAACTAATTTAACAAATTTGCTAGAGAAGCTTCGGTCCTCCATATATATATATATATATATATATATATATATATATATATATATATATATATATATAGTAATTGGTGAATACTAGACCACTTGAGGTAGAAGTCAGATCTCTTAAATTTGTATTAAAAAGTGTTTAAAACAAAATGTAAACCTCCTAAACATTAATATCATATAAATCATGTTTTAGTTCAAGTTATTTCTGTAAAAAAAAAAGATCTTTTCTACTATCAAAATATTGACGTTATGAGAACCGTTCATTTTTTATTACTAAAAAGCCATTTTTAAAGTAAAAATATGAGTACATTAATGTATATTTCCCACCAAATCGCTGTTAAGATCATATGTATAAGGTTGGATTGCATAAAAAAAAATATTTTGATACATAGTTTTAATAGGTCTGGTTTTTTTTGCTTGCTTACTTATATCTATATATATGCCAGATGGATCTGGAACGACCTCAGTGCTTTATCTTGTCTAGATCGGTTGAGAAAAAATTAAGCAACGAAGAATTTTTGTCATTTAATATTAATTCACATATTTATCTCAATAATGTTTTTCTTTCAACCACCAACCTAGAGAACATCTACTATTGCTTTCTGTCTAACTGTTTAACATCTACTATATATATACATATTGCTGGCTGGATCTATCGCTTCTCCGCATCGGCCACAAGTGCACTATTGTATGCAAGAAAAACTATCAAACTTAAATCAAAATTGCAGACAACCTAGGGCCATTGACAATAGGAACAATAAGACCATCGAACCATGAATATTGATAAGACGAGTGTGTCCAGTGATAGTGAAACACGTCAGTGCTATGGCACACAAGGGATGCATGGGAGGTCAGAATTGAATTCATCCCTGGTGTATGTGCAATTCATTAATATTAGTGATATGCCTTCAGAAGGAGCACTTTTATAATCTTGATCATATAATTGCACAACTAATTACCAGAAAAAAATGTTCGAATTCAAAATTAAGTGATGGCTGACCATGGCATTCGGGTCGTCTTAGTATGTAGCCATGTTGGAAGATCAGCGACTGAAAGCTAGTTATTAGAAATATCATGCTGAAGAATATTGGTATCACTCCATAACGTTGACTAGCCATTTTTGACGGCGATGATAGAATCATGGGTTTCTTATTACATAAATTTGACTTGCTAGTTTCTTATTACATAAATTTGACTTGCTAGCCATTTGAATTTTTGCCAATCTAGGCTGGAGTTGCTTTCTTTCAAATTTGTACTATTGATGTGCCCCGTGAATGGGAGTTGAAACTGATATGCTTTCTTTTGAAGTTGAACTGTGCTTTAGATAGCGATTAATATAAGCTGGGAATATAAGTGGCTTTCCCTTTTTTCTTTTAGTTTTGACCTGCTAGCTAGATTCTTCCTTCTTTTTGTCAACAGGGTTGAGAAGCTTCTTCTACCCTTATGGGCTAAGATTAATTAGTAAAATGAGCGGGTAGAAGAGGAGTTAGTAGCTCATTGATCAACTTGGTTTATTCTATGCAGAACTTATATATAAATAATGTTAATTTATCTCATCAGTTAATTTATAGATACATGGGTAGTGCATGCACCATTGGTACGATGCCCCTCGTGTCAACTTTAATATATGGCTTATGAGGGTTGTTGTTTTTTTTCTTTTTAGGGGTAATTTTGTTCTTATTAAGAAAAGTAAAATTTGTTTACTCTTCCAATTTTGTCCTTTTAATGGGTTCCATTTTTCTTTCTCCTTTTTTGCATCTTAGGGGTACTTTTGGTCTTTTGAGATTTACTATTAAATACTTGACATCGTAGCTTCTAACGGATGGAATCTGCTTTGGTATGTGCATATCTCGACTATCAGCTTCTAACGGTCATTTACAGTGTTTATGCTCAATATGACTATTGAGAGTCACCGAAATCAGTTATGAAGACCATCGATCCAATGTCATGGATAATTGAGATAAAAACAAAAAGGCAAGGATGTGAACATCTATATAACAAAAATACCCATCATTTTGTCTTGTTGTTTTTTTCTCAATCGTCCATCGTGATAAATCCAGTAACCTTCAAAGGTAAGTTAAGTGTCTCGGAATAGTCAGTCACTCACTATATATATGTATTTATTGACATATGTTAACCCATTCCATAAATACTTGGACAGATGCTTTAGTTAAAACAGTAATTTTCATGTCCTTTGCCCCATTAAAAAACGCCAGCCCAAACAGATCGGAGTCCGATCTTACGCCACTAAATGCATGGGTCTGAACGACCGCCTGAACCAACTCATTGGTCCCTGACCAGTTCCTTCCGTCGCCCAAGGTCGCCGTCTCAAAGTACTGTAGAACGACCTTGTCTTTTTGTGACAGAGGGGCAGCTGGGGGGGTGATGGAACCTTATCAATGGAGGGGGTCGGGCAGGTGGGCGGGACCGGGCAATTGACTGGAGAAGGCAGCCATGGCTCGGTCGGTCAGAACAGTGACTCGAAATGGCTAGCTAGCCACTCCCACCTTCGCCTTTTTCCCGCAGAACTGGTTATGTGATGTGAGAAGCAACAAAGGAAATTAAGCTGGCATCGCCATCATGGAGAGGGCGACTGGAAAGAGTTTCATGTATGTTATCAAATGTATATAGGTTAAGGATTCAGTTTCCTTCTCCTGATAATTTGCTTGAGTTTCATTTTGAAATATTGGCAAACTTTTTCCATGGCTGACAACGGCTTTGACAGATATATATATATATATATATATATAAAGCATGATATTATGTATATTATATTGTTCGTGTATTCAAACTCAATTTGCAGGCCATCTAGATATGTTGGCTGGCATGACTGTGTCGTCCTTATCAGAAGAGAGAAAGAGAGAAAGAGAGAGAGAGAGATATGCCTTGATGTGAAGAAGAGGCGGTGAGAGAGAGATGACAGGAGAGGAATAGTGGCTATCGCTACCTTCTCACTGTTTCCTTTCCGGCCTTCATCGGCACATGGTTGATCAGTCCGAGGCTGCTTTGCTTTAATGTCCGACAAGGCAGCCAGGCAAATGGCAACCCACAACGTGAGCAGACACCCTCCACTCTAGACTTAAACATCCATATAATGTTGACCTAAGCGATCCTTCTTGCCTCTCATCAAGTTCATGGAGAAGATAAAAAAAGACTCGATACATAGCAACAGAACACGTTGTTCTTTAGTTTGGAAAAATTGAAATCGACCAGTTAAAGAATCTTGCTAGATGACTAGATATTTAAACTGACACCAAAAACACCTTAAACTATAACCATATCATAAACTGTTACATGGTGGTTTTAATGATTGTTTTCTAAAACTTTTCCATTCAGCAAAATTGGCAGCCGGTTGAATTCAATTCCTCTTTTAATTGGCATTGGCAAGTTGAGTTAGACAAACACTTGGACAATTATGTTAGGGGACGGCGTTTTACCCTTGACGTCAAAATGTAAGATAAGGACTATTACGTACTGGAAGAATATGTAATATAAAAGTTCCTTGGGCAGTGAAAACAGTTTGCGACTATGTCATAGATATCTTTGAGTTTGTTTATGAACAAGTGTTTTATAAATCAATCTCAGTCTTTGGGGCATATTAATGTAATACTGTTTCTTTTACCAAAAGGATCAAAGGACCCGAAAGAAAACAAATAAAGAAAAAGCTAAGACGCACATTTGCCATAGATACATATTGAAAAAACTCTGCCGTGTGATCTATGAGAAATTGAACATCAGTAATAAGGTCAGAGATAAGATATTATTTTAAGTAGATGAAGATGCTATTTAAAGATTTTGATAACTGATTGGTTCTTTTAGTGCAAGTTCTAACATAAGGCCAAATTGAAATGAGACCCCGTTCAAATTAATGCCGCCGTATGTGTTCTAACGGGACCTGCCACGAGAGGGCGGTGGTTGTCCGGGCCGAACACACTACCTTGACTTACGTCCTCGAAGGGACAAAATGGGAATATCAAAAGACAACTTTTGCAATTCCTATGTTATCTTTATAATACGGTGCATTTTCTAAATACCTATTAAGGGACGTTTTTGTCTTTTTCAAAAACCTAAAGACAGATTAGTCTCATCACCGGCCAAAACACACGTCTTGTGCATCGAAGACGGTGAGCTACTTAACGGAGACCGAGTTTTACGTACACCAAGGTGGCCTATGCAACTAGTCTAAGACAGGAGTTGACCCTATTAACAACATGTATATTTACTTTCATACTCAAACATTGTATATGCATGTGCGTGAGATAATAAATATGCATGAAATAACAAACAATTACGAAATAATGTTTATGAAATAACGAAAAAAATATGAGACAATGAGATAATTGACAAATAGTTGAGATAACACTAAACATAAGTATGAGATAGTGTTTATGAGATAATAAAATATTTATTAGATAATGAAACAATGGATCAATGTATGAGATAACACTGAACATAAGTATGAGATAATGTTTATAAGATAATAAAATATTTATGAGATAATGAGATAACACTATAAGCGAGATAAAAAAAAAAAAAAGAAAATGTTTTCTTACTCCTTAGAGGGATATATTGGTTATAACGATATCCATATATGAATTGACAAATTTTTTCTTTCTTGAATCCCCAAATCTTTTTTTTGTGGATTCTATTGATATCCCTACGTAAAGTCCTTTTTTAAAATTAATCATGGGCTCTTTTGTCATAGTTAAAATGGCACATGAAATTATATACATGGAGGTGGCGTACATAACCAGCTTGGTAGTCGAGGCCATTCTGGGTAGACTAGGATAGTAACACTAGTTGGTCAAGGTGCGCAAAAGGCAAAGCAGACTGAATCTGTGGGGTATTGCAGATTCAACTCAACCTGAGGGACCAAAAGATGAAAATGCCCCTTAATTATAAGTATCCAATTGGAAAGGTCAAAAAGTATTATTTTTTCTTAAAAAATGAAATTACATAAACTAAAAAGTACCTTTGAACAAAAGAAAATGTGCCTCAGCGTGCAAGTTAAATTTAATCATTGTGGTCTCGTATTGGCCATTCCTGATGGGGCTTGTGCAATGGATAAGGCTAGTAGGTGGTTAGACTCTGTTTCAAATTTTCAAGGGGTCAATCTTCCATGTTGCAACATGAAAGACACTGTTACGCAAGTTGAAGCATAACAGAGACATTACCCTAAGGTACCAAAAGCGGACTTGGTACCTTGGGTGGATAAAATGTTGGGTTTTGGCTCTTTTCTTGGGTGGTAAGATGAAATGCTCTTCTTCCTCATGCAAGAGGTTTCTTCCTCATGCACTATGTATACACATGGGCTGCAGTGGTGAGAACTTATCTTGTCCTTGTGAAGCTCGTAATTAATCAACTGCAATTTATCGGTTTGTTTTTTTTTTATCAAAAAATGTAACGTCACTTCTATAAGCCATGAATGTCAGTGCATCAAACAACACTATCTAACTAGCTGTCCTTTTTAATAAGCCTGGGCATCAGCCTGGCCTGGCCCGATAAAGAGCTTGGGCTGGACTGTAGTCTATAACTGTGGCCTAAACCAGCCCCACAATCTAAACCCCAGCTTGGGCTTGGCCCGATTAACATTAAAAATATACTTTAATATAAAATAATATATAAATATAATTTGATTACAATAAAATGTATATAATTATATAAAAAATAATAATAAATTTATTAAATATCAATTATCGGGTTTAATCGGGCTGATTCAAGCCTACCGAGTCGGCCTGACAACTTATCAGGCTGGCCCACCACTCAAGTTCTAAGCTCGGGTCTGGGCTTGAGTTGGGCCGGGTACCTAGTGCCCATCGAGTACCCGGCCTGATGCTCATGCTTACTATTGAATTTTGATATGCCAAAATTTGAGAGAGATGACAAACTCGGAGTTTAAATTTGATGTTCAATTAGATAAGATATATCTTACATTTGATCCTTAACTACAGAAGGAGGCTTGATTAACTTATCCTTCTGGTTGCCTTTGGTTAGCCCAATACGAATTGAGCCAATGAGAACTATCCATTTTATACTTGCAAATTCCTGAACATGCTAAATCCTGCTTGTTTATAATCCTTTTAAATTGAACACCAATCCGTTTGAATCTGCACGAGCCAACTCATTGTCGGCTGCATCCGGCCAATGCTCAATCAATTGAACCCGCCTAAGTAATTTGGTCGCAGAAACACCATTATATTCCTTTCTTTCTCTCTCTAGATCTCTTTCAAAGGTAGGTGGGGTTAGGCAGGCCATAGTCTTCCAATTTATGACATACCTAGGTATGAGATTCCTAAGTTCTTCCAATTAGGTATTTTTTTAGAAAAATAATAATAATAAAAGAACCCACCTGCCCAGGTGTACGAAGCCTGATTAATGTTTCTTTTAACCTTTATAATTATCTAAGTTCATCTAATGTGTGTCGAGCAGTACTTCTCAGAGGATTCTGTACCGGGACCAAGGGATTCCCTTGTCCCTTTGACATTTGTCTACTCCTGATACCGCTTGCGACTTCTTTGCATGTCCTGATCAGCCACATTTATTAATGGCCTTCCCGCGGTACCGATCCAAAATGTACAATGAGTGGGCTGATCTCGAGCTCATCTCAAGTCACGTTGTTTACTTGATTTTTTTTACGCGAGCTCGAACTTGACTCAGTAAACTGAGTTTGATATGGAGCTCGACTTGTTTAATTAACATCGCGTCAATTGATTCTTATATTCTTTTCTAAACGAATAAAAACAAAAGAAGGTGGTAAAATTCATAAAAAATTGTAAGCGTGCCCTTAAAGATTAACAGACAAGAAAGACATGAGCCAAGTCAAGTTTAAACCAATCGAGTTTGTGTATCTTGAACTCAACTAATTTATAACTCGAGTTCTAACTCAAACTCGAGCTCAGTTTGTTTATTGAAGGAGGTGAACTCGAGTCGAGTTTATACATGAGAGTTTGAATTGAGCTTAAGTTGGCTAAACTCCTTTTACATCCCTAGTATGAATGTATTATTGCTCCTCCCAGCCAATTTGCACTGGAATGTATTATTCACCAAAAGTTGCACAATTGTTCAGATTCAGAATGAAGAGCACAATGATCAGATTCAGCTCAATGAATGGTAATTATCAACTAAGAGCAAATGATGGTGTAATAATAATAATAATTACGTCGTTTTAACAAAATTAAGAAAATGGTAATTGAGTTTTTCCATATTAAATAGAAAGGAATGGAGCATGTACCATTGCCATTTACGGGCTTACTTTTATTTCACCTAAATTCGCAAAGGAGCGGTCGCAATTTTTCAAAAATTTCTTGATAGTACAGGCCAAACTTTTGCTCATTGCTCATGATCATAAATTTGGGCTTTCCAGTTAATTGTCTAGTTGAACCACGTGAAAATTCAATGCAATATTTTAGTAGAAAGGAAGCTGGGAGATGTAATCAGGGGCGGAAGCAGCTGTTGACAAAAATGTGGGCAATTGCCTACACTCAACTACAAAAAATACTTATTTTTACATTGATACCTTATGACATTTTTTCTTATTTATATGTTGATGTCTCTTAAAAATTTAAAAGTTATTACTAGTGTCCCTTATCTAAAAGCTTTTAGCTCCGCTCGTGGTTATAACTGTGAATATGTCATCAACACCAGCAATCTCTGCCAGTAAAAAGTGTTATGTGCGTGGATTCTTTTGCTGTGACTGAGGTGGAATTCACTCTTTTGATGATCATTGCTTCCCTTGAATATGCACACTGAGGGATATAACTATTATTATCTCTCTATTCACTTACCACTGAGTCCAAATATTGAACAACTATTAGTAAAAATGGTAAAGAGGCTCGTGTGTTCGGCACCTAACACTGGGTCCCCTGTTTGACTGTTTGAGAGGGAGGACCGAAGAGTACTGTTTTCATTGTTCAGAAAAAATGTGTATTTTATGTTGATTTAAAAAGATTAACTTTTCTTCTTTCTTACCCACTTTTGTCCTCAAAGTAGACCTGGGCATCGGCTCTGCTCAATAAGACCGGGTCTGGGCTGGCCCGAAACCCGAGCTCGAGCTTGACCCAGTTACAATAAAAAAATATTTTAAAATAGACAACAGTTTTTTTAATATAAAATATATACTTTTAATAAACTAAAAATAATTTTTGTTTGTAATCAAGCCGAATCGGGCCCCATTGAGCCGGCCCGCTCCCGTACTGGGTACCCGTTTGGTACCCAGTCCCATCAGGGCTGTTTGGTAATTTCAAGCCCAAATATCCATCCCCATATTAGGTCCCGATCATATGACATCTGAAAAAGGACACTCATGTCAAAAAAAAATGATGGGACTGTTTCTGGATTATGACAAGAAAAGGTGGACTCCCAATAAGGAATTGACTTTCCAAAAAAGATCTAGAGACTCCCACATTGGAGGGGAACAGGCGTCATGTCACAAAAGTATTAAAAAAAAAAAAATTCTAACTTGGGTTTGTATTGGGATCTTTCCTTTTTTATTTCTTCTTCCCAAAGAGAGAAGTAAAGGCCAGTGACGATACACGGTTGATGGAAAGGCATCTGATATAAGTACTACTGACCGAACCATCTCAAAGCTGGTTATTTTCTTCCTCCTAAAGAGAGAAGTGAAGGCCAGTGATGATATGCAGGTGATGGAAAGGCATCTGATATAAGTACTGATTGAACCATCTCAAAGCTGGTCATGAGGTGATAGGGGCAGACGCATGTATAAGGCTTCACAAAGGGAAGATCACTTGTGCCAACAAAATAATTAACATATGTTCCTATGCATGTGTCCTGGTTTGTGAAAGCTGAAGTCAGGTCTTTTCTCTGGCCCTTAAGGTTTACAGTTCCTTTAGGACCTGAGTGGTCCTATGTTTTACCCATCAAGTCGAGTGTTGCACATGTTACCGTTTGCAATTCAGAAAAACAATACCCATATAAATCGAATTGAGGACGTAGCACAACACTCAATAACTTAGAGTACCTTTGTTCTTCCACATTAGTAGCCAAACAGTCCCAATGCCAATCTATGACAGCCCCAGCCACTTTCCAAAGTATGAAAATGACCAGCCTTTGAAGGAACAGGAAGAAAAAGAAAAGATACTCTGCAGACAATTATGCACAGTACAGCAACAACTGTCGCTGCCGAATGTGTGGTCGGCAATGGAGCACCTCGTGGCTTACCTAAGCTCCCATGGAACATGCTCGTGGATGAGGCATTAAATGGTGCAGTTCCATTTGCATACGCAATCTAAAATCCACCAACATTTTAGTGCAAAATTATATGTATATTATGTACATGTGAAATGAGTTTACCATATTAGCAATTGCAGATACAATATCACTTTTTTTTTATTATTTTATGACGAAGACGAGCAAAAGTAATTTTAGGTCAGCAAGCCGGGCATGGTTGGCATCAAAGGCGCAGGCTCTTCAAAAAAAGTCAATGGCCGAGGGATAACCAGGTGTAAATAAGCAAATAGTATGGGGCTTTAATTAGTATATAAGTATGTAAATTTTTGTAGGTCTGTGTGGCAATTGCTAGCTTGCATGCATGTGCTTCTGCCATTGTATCTGAGTTCTGGTTCTCTTGTTATTAACGTAGGCACATGCCTAGCCTCATAATTGCTTTTCTTTGGAAAAAGGAAACTAACGAAGGTGTTCTTTAATTTAGAAGTGATCATGAGAAATTCAACGGGGCATGAATGCGATTCAAGTGGGTTGAATAAGAGAAGAAAGATTATTATTGTGGTACCAGTTTTTTGATCACCTAGCTTGTCGACCTTTATAAAAAAGACATACTTTTAAAATTTATTGGGACCAACAATGGCGAAACTTATAACATATTTATGGTAAAAAAGAAACATGTTGAGTGACCACTGATCAATAGATTTAATCTATAAATAGGAATTATAAGGATGAAAATCATGAAATGAAAATTTGAAAGGTTTTCTGAGCATGTCATATATAAAATCATATTTTAGAACATCAAAGGAAAATGATGGCCTCATGACCAGTTGAAATCAATCCAACCTCATACATTAATGTAGTCAACTGTTTCGCAGAAGTCACCCTCTTTTGATTGAATTTTCCCTTTCACACTAAAATAAGATTTATAAATCCAAGTATTGGTTTATGATATGGTTCTTAGGAAAGGCATTTAAAACCCTACCTGTACTTTTTAACCAACTTTAAAACTTTCGATGATGAAAAGCTGGTGCGTGTTACCTCATATATATCAATTAGCATGGATTGCGTCAAAATTGAAATGTTCAATACCATGAAAAATTTAGGGTTGCAAATAGCTGTGAGTTGGTGTGCGCACACACACACACACCCAGAGACTGAGAGAGAGAGGTAGAGAGAGAGAGAGAGAGAGATTATGATTTCTAGATCTAACTACAGTGCAATAATATGACAAGTAGTAAACGACATATATACTAAAAGCGGCTTTGGGTGTACATGGTGCACTTCTAACAGCATCAAACTATTGATTGAGATTCTTTATGTATTTCAAACATTTGTAATCTGATTATGTAGATTTGGTGAACATGATTTTAAATCATGTATTTGTAACTTGAAGGCAAGTTTCTTTACAATATTTTCAAAACCCATTGCATGTATCCCATAGCAAATTTCATAATTAAATATTTTCTTACCTCACAATGATGCAATTGCAGGTTGGACTTTAGCAATAACCTATGTTGAACACATTTATATGGTCAAATTGAGTAGATATGAATTGAACTTGTCTTACAACCTGAATAGTTCCTTATACCAATTTTTCCTAAAGTCATGTGGGGCATTGATATTGAAAGTTCGACAGAACTTTTGTGCATAGCACCATTTCATGAAACATAGTGTTTTCAAATGAGCAACCACATACACATAGTATTTCATCAGTGGTACAAGGTTTGACAGCAAGATAACCCGTAGCAAAACTGATCAATGTTAGACTTTTTGTGGATGGTGTTGATGGCATGTAATACAAAACATGCACACTATGCTAAGATAATGTTAAAAAAATAAATACATTTTGATCACTAGTCAATGTCACAAAGCATAAATTTGCTTTTATTTTATGCTGCTAATTGGGTAATTTGAAAAAAGTGTATTGTTGTAAAGATTTTGAGGGCATGTTTATAGCATTTGCACTTGGTGAAAAAAATTAAAAGGCAATAACTTACATGTAAACATGAAGTGTCTTCGTAATTAATTATAAGAGTAAAACATTCGTACATAGGACCATGCGATGAGATATATATTATGCATTACACTTGGTGTGTGACTTAGCCTTGAAGCTTAGGTAAGTTATAGACAATCATGGTGGTATTAGCAGGCCATTAGTTAGAGTTCATGCAGAAAGCTATGGTCGAGGATGAAACCCATAAAAAGTCAAAAGAGTATAGAAAGGGTTTCCACCACTTTAGATATCAATAAGGTTTTAAGTTCATGTGTAAGAGTTGAATATTTTGCAATAAAATTGCCTACAGACTTTGTTTTCTTTAAGCAGTTTTCTTTGTGTTGGTAAGAGCCCCTAAATTTTCCACCAAAAGTGATATAATGTTCAAGACATCTAAGAACTTGTCTCAAGTTCAATTTTTCTGTTGGTGAAGATAACTATGATAATTTATGCATTTAAATGAGGTGGTTGGGCTTTTAAAAAAATCAACAAGTGGTATGTAATCAGGATTAAGCAACTAAAATACTCTCAAAGTCAATTAGAAGATAGGTAACTGTTTGCACTTAGTATAGATCAGCACACTTTTAAGATGATCTCATTAATGATAAGTTTAAGATAAACATGAGCAATTCTTCCAAACTATTGCAAACAAACTGAAAAGATGATAAAGCTATGACCTAAAACCTTGAGAGTGGATTTTGATGAATTACATATGAAGACAGTTAACGTAATATCTGACTATTTCTCAACAGTTTTGATGCTTCTAAATCTATATATGGAAAAAAGTTGTGATCGTTTAAGCAATATCACAACTATGGGAAAAAATCCATTCGGTATGGATCTATAATCTAGTTGTACCATTAGTTTAGCAGAGGAATTAAAAAATTAAAAAGCATGATTATAAATAAACTTATACTCTAGGTTACACACGAAGATTTGCAAGAAAACTAGTGCTTCTTTGAGAATAGGGATGAAAAAACAGCTATTGATAAGATGTGATAGTGCTCAATGTAATGGATGACATAGTGATAGCAGGACATATTGACAGCACTAAGTTCATGTTTCTTGGAGGAATCGATTTTCTCGCCTTTATTGGTGACTTTTTAGAAAAGTTCTATTGGAGAAAAACAGAAACAAAATTAAAATTAAAAGAAAATTATAATGAAAAAGCGAATTGGATCCTTTACAAAGGTGCTAAATTCAAGTATAAGTAGTCGATAACACTTCAATAATTTAAATGATTTTCAGAAGAATATAGAGTTTTTCATCATTGAATTGCTCAGTTGAGAGTTTTTTGATGAGCTACATACACAAGTTTATGACCAAAGGTGCAACAAATAAATGACAAAAGTAAGGTGTGTTTTTATTATTAATTTACCATGAAAAGTTATAAGATTTATGTCTTAATAGATAGGAAGTTGGTAATGTTATAATAAAGAGTTTGATAAAAATGTTTCATTGAATAGAAAAAGTGATTAATAATAAAACATGATGTAGTTGAATATGAAGAATAAAAAAACAATTAAAAACATAGTATTTAATTATCATTTCCTCAAGCTCCAAAATTTGGTATAAGTATAATTTTGATTAATAAAGATAAAAACAATGAAAGACATTTGTTCGTAGTTGACAATACGACAGTGAATATAACTATTGGTTTTAAAACGTCACTTAAAGTGCACTATGAAGAATTCTAATGTATATGAAAATCTAAGCAAATAAGAAGAATGAAACAAAAAAAATTGCATGAAACGAGTCTTCAAATCAAAGTAGAAGTTATTTTACCTTACCTCATATTAAAGACATTGAAAAAAATAACATGCAAAAACTTACATATCTTCTGAAAAAATCATACTTTTATGAAACAAAAAGGAAATAGAAAGGGTGAGGTGAAAAGTTTCACAATAAGGCTAATGAATAAGTAAAGGTTACTGCAATGACTTCTAATTGATTATGATGGTGTATTTGCTCTTATTGTTTGAATAGATGTGATTCAATTTGTTATTGTTATCATGGTCTAAAGTAATTTTTTTTATTAAATGCATTATACTTAAAATTAATAAAGATAGAGACATTGGCAATATGCTTAGATGTTGATAATCTAATATTTACCAATAGTAGTTTCATGATATTGAAGACTTCAAAAGGTTTATAATTAATGAATTTGAAATAATAAATGTTGGTCCATTTCTTTAGAGATGAAGTAAGATAGTTTGATGAGATCACGTTCATTTCTTAAAATAAATGTATAAGAACTTAAAAATTTCAAGATGAAGAACTACAGTTGATTATACTTTGGCTAAAAGCAAAGTACAGATAATACCATTGCTGGCCTATCTTCTTTGGAAAGCATAGTTGGAAGCTTGCACAATCTGATTTACATGAGGTTGAATATATTATGATGTTGATTTGATGAGTAGTTCTGCTCAAGATTGAAATCATAGTCATTTGTCGGTAGCTAGAACAATTTTCTTGTAGTTGAAGGGTGCACTCAGTTACGGACCAGTTTATTGATTGTTATATGTATTGAAACCTACTGGATATTATGATAGGAATTTGAGAAGTAATATCTAACATCAAGAAAACATTGCAATTTAAATGTTTTTTATTCCATTATTTGGTTTTTGGAAGAAGCAGCCGATTGTTACTTTGTCTGCTGCAACCCAAAATATTTAGCAGTTTTTCATGCGTCTATACTATTTGGTTTTGGAGTATTGTTGAAAAAATTGTGAGTCCTTAAGAAGGTCCAATTATAATTATTGTGGACGATACATTCTAAATAACTACATTCAAGAAAATTTGGGTACACCTTGAGGGACACAAACATATTCTTCTTAGCTTTCATTCATCTGTCAACATGTCAAAAACAAAAGAATAAGTTTGTGCACTGCAAATTGGAAGAACAAGTGGTTAATATTTTTACAGAACATTGAAGGTGAAAACTTTTGGCGTAAATGTTTATTTGAATGAAGAGTTCCTGAACATGGGTTAAGAAGGGTTCCTGGAAGTGTGAAACTATTTTAGGGTATCATTCTAAGTCAAATTCCAAGTTTGCCTTTGTGTTGTTTTGCTTTCATAGTTTGATAAAAGGTGTAGTAAGTAGAAACATTAAGAGTTACTGTGGTACTTGTATGACCTAAATAAATGTAGGTAGCATAGACATGGTAAAAAATAGTAAAGAAAAAGTCACATGTGAAGATGAAGGGTTCTTGTAGTGGATCAATATTATATTTTGTTGTTAGATTGTGGTTTAATGTTGAGGTTATGTAAGGTATAAATAATTGTTACAGTGTTAATATATGAGTTATTAGTTTGAGTTAATAGATAACTTCATAGTTGAAGATGACACTTATGAAAAGAATGCCAAAGGTGGCATAAGGAGAATGTGAAAAAAGATATCCATCTTTAAAACACTTGTAAATTGCCAAGTGCATGCATTGAACGTTTTGCAGTATCATAAAGTATTTTTAGTTGGTTTTCCTTCTCGAATGATTTTCTTTGTGTGTGAGTCATATTCTCAGTGAAAGCAGTCTCTTTTCAGTGTGTGCCAAGAAGTGCACCTTGGGCAATGAATTCTTCTCTTTCTTCAATTTGAATGGCTTAAGTTCATGAAAGTGTTAAGTTTGGCACCCATCTAGACAGGTGGAGCTCATAATGTCGCCCTCAATAATAGTTTTCTTTTATTCAGATGAGTGAGCTTTGGTCATTAAATCTTTATGAGAACAACACCATGAAAAAGCTAGGGTAACAACTACTTGAACATTTTCCTCTACTACCTTCCCTTTGATTGACAAGTTAAAGGTTAACAACCTTTACTATTGAGAGTTGGAACTCTTCTCTACCTCGAATTACTTGAAAGGTTTCAAATAAATTGAACTGGCCAGGTGTAAAGCTTTGACTTGTTTGCTTTCGCACCTTCAATTAGCAGAATGACTGCACTTGTCTTGTGATTCCTTTTCCATGAAGAAAAAGGGCCTTTTAATAAATAGGCCCCTCTCTCTTTTAGGACCACAAGCATGGTGACGGATGGCTGGTGATGAAATAGTAAAAACTATATGATACAGAGATGAAGTCCATCGCAATGACACATGTATTACAGTACGAAGGATCTAGCACCACAACATCAGGGCCTGGTTGGACCACCCCAATGACAATGAATCTTTGTAGATTAATGGCACTTTAGATCTGAGAGCATGCACATATAACTTGTGGGTAGTTGGTCATAGAAAAATATAATAATAGATATAGATGCCTCCCTTACAGATTGCTATCAACTTCATGATAGGGGACCAGGCACAGTATTAGTTTTGCTTGTTCAAATGTCCAACGCGATCTTCTTTGTCGTGTCATACTGCTCTAGAGGAGAAATTTTAGTGTGGCTATTGATTGTATACAAAGTTTCCCTGTGTTTGATCAAAGCTGGAAGGCTCTTTATAGAGGGAAATTGACATGCTGGTTAACTTTATGTTTGGAAAGAGGAAGGTGTTTGGAAAGAGGAAGGAAACAAAGTAAATTTTATGAGAGGCCTAACTTTTGGCCAGTTTTAGGAATTCATTTGAGATGAATTTAGTTTTTCTCCCCTTTGCTTTTGTTTTTTCCTTTCTTTTTTTTTTACCGTTCGTGAAATAAGTTCTTGATGTGACCTATCAATATGCTCGATTGTTTAACTGAAATTAAGGCCTTGGAAAGTAACAGGAATATCTTTCGAGCATCTTTCTCACTCCTCCTGCATCTGCTGTTTTGGTCCTTATTTTGTTGATGCCTAATTCTGGAACAGATCGCTTGAAAGGATGGACTATGAGAGATTGGTTTCTTCACCTGATTGTTTGTAGCTTCAAGATTCTTGCATCCATCTGTTTGGGATCTTCCTACTCTTCATTTGCTTATCTAAAATAAATAAATAAATACATAAATAAAAGCTTTGAAGTACTGTAATATATTGTTTTTTTACTGTTTGGTTTGATGATGGCTGAGGTTTAGGTCTGAAATCATAAGTACGAAAGTCTGATGCATGACATGTATAAAATACGAGATAAAAATTGAGCAGTCTGTAGTCTGCAATTTCAGCAAAGAAAAAGGAAGAAGAAAAAACACTTGAACCTCTTTATTTTACTGAGGAATATATAAATAGAAACCACTGCAGGTTATAGAGGGGAATCCACACATTTTCTTTTCTTTCTTGCTTTTTCATAGACAAGAACGAACTGGGGTTCGAACCGTTGACCTCATTCAACCTGTAAAGATCCCTTGGGGAACGCATCCAGCTAGGCTGTCATATGTAAAAGCTCTTGTTGGCAAAAGAAAACATCTCAATGCAACACATGCACCTTTGGAAGCATGAATTTTATTATGAAAAGAGAGCAAGAAGGAGACACTATGATACTGGGTGCAAGCTGTGGGCACCCTACGTTTTATTGGTTTTGGCCTGTGGTGAAGTCAAGCATGCCTTGCTTCGTGCCACAGCTCTCTCTCCCTCTCCACACACTCGCATATGTAGAATAGAAGGGAGAAGAGAAGATGGTGGTGCTCCACTGGGGGCCATCATGTAATCGGATCACTGGTGCAATTATGAAACAGTCTGGCCCGCTACCGAGGCAGTACGTGTATGAGCAAAAGGACAAAGCACGATTATCAAACCAAGTTGGGGAGAGGGCAGCACAGTCAATTGGGGATGTGCCCTTGTACTCATCCGCAGACACGGCCATCCATGGCCGGTCGGAGGAGTACGGGTCGGTTGACAGACCATTTGTAGGACCAAATTCACCAGACTGCCCTCCTCTCCCCCGTGGGGGCAACCGAGGTCCCAAGGAAGAAGAAGAAAGGCGATGTGGGTAGTAAAGATAAACAATACTTCTGAAAGTATAGATATGGTGCTTAAATAGAAGCCTTCTTTGATCTGTGATTCAGTGTGTCGACACCAGCCCTTCAAAAATCTCATTAGCATTAAGGCAAGATCCATGTTGAGCCACATGGGCTGCCCACATCAGACCTGAGTCAATGACTCATGTGCCCTGCAGCCAAAATTACTGGCTTTGAAGTAGTATGATTCGAAGGCTTCTCAAGCAAATCTCTTCGACTTGGGGTTGGAATTTCGTTTAATAAGGTCATGAAGAGATGATTATGATGGAAGGAGAATCATACATGATGCAAACTAAAGGACAGAAAGTGTGGCAGATTGTGTATTGAGAGAGAGAGAGAGAGAAGACAGGGAGAGGGAGAGGGGGGGTTGGATTTTGTTGTCTGCTTCTATCTTCTTGTCTCTCAGTGTTTTTCACCTTCACTTTACCCCCCATAATTCGCCCACCTCGTCCGCTACACAGAGCCCACCGTCTCTCTCATACTCATGTTCATTCATTGAGTCAATAACCATATTTAACCATCATAAAATTAAAGGGAAACTGGCCGCTATCTCCCAAAGAAGAGAGAATACAGCCATCCCTCTCAAGAAAACCACCCTACCGTACGAACGCCCGGTTTTCACTCGCCCCAACTTTCACATCCACTCCCTCTTTCCCCGTCATGATCTCCACCAGTGTTGTATAAGATCCTCTCTTTCTCTCTCTCTCCCACTCTCTCTCTCTCTATTACGTTCTCTCTTTCTCTCTCTCTGTCTGTGAGAAGTCATTTCCGAGGCTCTGTGACGATCAGAAAAATGTCGATGGAAATGGGAAGTGAGCATGTCTACTACCTGCCTTGCAACTTCTGCAACACCATCCTCGCGGTACAGAGATTGCTCCTCCTACTTTGTTTTCCTGCAAGTAAAACATCTATAATTATGTATTTGCTTACCTACCTGCCGTAAAATTCTGATGTCCGAGCGTATATCGATTGCCGTCGGAGGAATTGGAGAGCAGTGGTAGCAGAAGAAGAAAAAGAAGAAGACGCTTGGCTTGATCTTCATGCGACGTTTGCGGTTCTCCGGAACGATAATATAGTTTTTTCCTGGTCTTTTGCGTCTTTCAAAATAAAAAAGAAGAAAAGAAAAAGTGCTTCTTTTATTCTTCAATGGGTTGTTTCTAGTGTTTCCAAAATTTAACTCTCTCTCTCTCGGAAAGTTTCTTGAGCATTCCAAAGATTGTAGGTTTTAGTAAATAACTGAGCTGCATTAGAGGAAAGTGGTAGATGCAAACTTTCTTGCTTCAATTTTCCACCAACAAATGACAATCTGAGAGAGAATTTCCGGTGTCTATTTCAAAACAAAAGGTAATTGAAAGCTTTGGCTTGTGTATCTTTCGGAAATTTGGCCTTCTGTTGCATGAGTTTCTCTTTGAAGCAGACTCTCGATAACCACGATGTATTACGGTACGAAAACTTATGGAAGTGAAGATGATGTCCACGAGTTACAGATACTTATGATATCTTCTCGATGATGGTGCATTCCATATCCTTAACCAATTCCCAGTTATTTGGGTAGTTTTTTCCTTGTAAGCTTCACTAATTAACTCTCCATCTGTGATTTCTCCATCTATTTCAGCCCTTTATTGTTTTCGTTCCACCTCCCCATCTCATCCATCCTCCTCGTTCCCGTCTTCTTCTTCATCCCCAAGTTCCTTTCTTTTCCTTTTGAGTTCTATGGAAGCTAATTCAAGCAGAAATTATCACGAACCAAGTGCCCATACAAGCCTTTTTGATAATTGCTGTCTTTCACCTCATAGCTTCTGCCGTGATGATATTAAGATGATGGGTTCTAAATCCGATCGCTCTTCTGATTATTATCAAAACTCACGAGATGCAAGTGAGTGCAGCACACATACTCTTCTCTTCAGAGACTGCAGCAGCAAAAAAACAAGGCCTGAGGTCTTATGGATCCCTTTTCTGTTCTGCCATCGAACAACAGTGAAACCCTCGGACGACTCGGTCGACCATCAGAGCAACAGAGAAGAAAACTGAAAACCCCCATCACGGAAGTCTTCCTTGCACTTTCCGTTCATGGCGACCGGAAAAGTAGAGAAACCTTAAGACTGCTGCAACTCTTGGAGAGTGGAATCAGGGAAAATCCGGCAGCCTCTCACCCAAATTCATCATGTTAAATGGAACCTTGGCTTCGTTTCTGTTTGACAAGTCCTTCATGCTCCGTCCTTCCCGTCTTTCTTTTTTTTCCTTTTTTATGTTACTTTTTCTTTGAATAGGAAGGACACCCATAACGGACAAACCCAAGGTAAAATAAAATAGAATAAATTAAGGAAGACCCGCAACAGAACGGGCTGCCCCTCTCGCACCTCCCCGCCTTCTCTTTCTAACACTGTTTCAAGAGAGAGACAGAGAGAGAGAAAGAGAGAGAGAGAGAGGAGGGAGAGAGTGAGGGAGATGTCTTACTAACTAAAGTGTGGGTCTTGTGGATATGAACAGGTAAGCGTACCATGCACCAACTTGCTCAACATAGTGACCATCAGATGCGGCCACTGCTCGAATCTTCAGTCTGTCAACATGGGAGCTCTGCTACCTGCAGCCATGCCATTTCAGGGACTCCAGGTAAGAAATCATTAAAAAGAAACAGTAATATGTCACGATTCTTCTGAAAACAAAAAAACATAACGGCAGAGAATGGCACATAACCAGATGAAAGAAAGGATGGAGAAAAGGAAAGACGGTTTGTGTTCTTGTTTTTCTGGTATGGAAAAACTGAAGAGCATGATTCTGTTGGTTGACTGATTTGCATAAAAGAAGTGGTAACGAATCAAAAGGAGAGACGTGACGGCCTCGAACGAAAGGAAAAGATAAAAAGAGAGACAAACGAAGCCTTTATTTCTTTTGATTTGATGGGTGTCACCTGAAAGACGCTCATTTATCTGGTCATGAAATATTACAGACTGTGATTGATTGACAAGAAGGTACCTTTCTTTGATCTCAATCTTGCAGGCTCATGCTGCTTTCAGCCCCCAATCGTACGGAAAAGAATGCGGGTCGTCATCTTCCAGGTTCAACAAGATTTCCATGATGAACCCTGAGAAGGAGGAACAACGGGTGCTCCCCAATAGGCGTAATTCTCTCTTCCTCTTGTCTTCTTCTTTATTAATGCAGTGATTTATGAACAAACAGAGAGTAAATGCAAGGGAAGTAGCAGGATCCTTTTAGTGATCGACTGCCTGCGCGGTTTACAACAATGATCAAGCACCATGTTAGTTAGTTTCATGTTTCATTTCTAAACCATACACTTGGATCCTTGAATGATGCCAATGATTTGTCCTTCCAATTTGAGCATCATGAAAATTTTGAAGAAAAAACTTGCAATATTGGGATCTTACCGACACCATGGTGTTCTTTTGTTTTATTTTTACCACTTCCGCAGCACCGGAGAAGAGGCAGAGAGTTCCTTCAGCATACAACCGATTCATCAAGTAAGTGTAGACAAAAGCACAGACCATTAACCTGTTGTATTATCTAACGTATGTTTATCTTGTGAATTCTTGGTTCATGCCAGTTTAAATTGGGAGGTCTTTTTTTTTCTATTTGCACTACGACAATGAAGAGCACATTATTTTTGTCACATCGTCCTTGAAGAACATCATTAAGGCAGTTTCTGATGAACATCTCTTCTTCACAGGGAAGAAATACAAAGGATAAAAGCCTGCAACCCAGACATCAGCCACAAGGAAGCTTTCAGCACTGCAGCAAAAAACGTAAATTTCGATTCTCACGCATTCTATTCACTTCAATAATGCAAGATAGCATCTAATGCAGTACTCCATTATTTTATTGCATTATTAACATGAAATGACCAGTCACCACAATGTTCTATTAGCACTAATACGAAATGGTTAGTCATTGAATTAGATGTGATGTTGATTGAACCCGAAAAGGAATGAAAAACTAAATGCAATTTAAGCGTCATTCCTCAGCATGCCTGTTGAAACTTAAACATGACTGAATGTAGATCAATCATGAAATTTGATCTTAATCTGTTATATAAATATTTCTTTCTAGCGAAGGCAGATTGAATTCGGATCCATAGTTCTACAGGAATATAAACATGATCGTAAGCATCTAGGATTAAATAATCTACCTACAGTACAGGAACAACGTGACAATGGGAGACCCATATATCAGTTCATGGTCAATATTCAAACAAAAAGGCGAGTATACGTGGGAGGCCATGAGGGAAAAGGCAAATTCGATCTATCTCGCTGAACGTCGAGCATGAACAGAGTTTAATTTCATGCGCAAATTGATAGAATATCTGCTAATAAGAGGTTCAGTGACGCTAAATATTTGAGTCTTAATTGTTCTGAAAACTGAGACAATGAAAGATATAGGTACAATTCAATAAGCTGCTGACGTGGGCAAAATAGTTGTTGTCCTCCATCCCATTAGTGACTAAAGTACCTGCAGTAATTGAATGTCCTTTTAATAGACAAATTTTGAAGTGTCATGATCAACTGTGATTATTCGTGCAACGAGCAGGGCTGATTATTGTTGTTTCATCTGGAAGCTTCATTTTCAAATGTAAGATCTCGCATAATATCTTATATGTATAGCTGCGCTAGCGAGAGTATAGATGTCAAGCTAACGGAAGTCACGTAGATTGCTCTTAAATTTCTCCTTTGTTTCTTCTTGATCTTCTTTTCTGGTTATAATCTTGTTTCTTTTGTTTTTTGTCCCGTATCAATCTTTAAAGACAAACAACTCAGCAAAAGAAAATAGGCAAATCAATTCATGGTCTTTCATGATTGTTAAATATATCAGAGAGAGAGAGAGAGAGAGAGAGAGAGAGAGAGAGAGAGAGAGAGAAAGATTTAGTAATCACATAACTCATCAATTTATCCGGCCGATTCATGATTGTGACGGATGCGTCCAGTCATAGAGTCGGCCGAGTTTGGTTACTGACTGAATCGTCATGCCAACTTTTGAATCGGTTAGGGGGCCAACACAAGCGATGTCAGGTTATTCACAAGTTGGCTCATTGAGTTTAACAACAAAATTCACAATAAGCTGAACTTTCGCACCTAACCTCCGTCCCGTTGAATGTGGCATCAATGTTAAGTCATAAGTGTCCCCATATACGTATGGAGAGAGAGAGAGACAGAGAGAGATGTCGTAATTACATTCAAGAATGAAGGAGATTTAAGAAACTATGAAGGTGAGGAGTTACTTTTTTCTTTTGAAATGTAGTACTTCTCGTAGGTGTTGCTTGAGGAGTCATATTGGAAGGCTCTAGTACGCAGATACTTTCATTAAAAGAAGCATTAATGGCTAAAGTATGTCCAAAAAAAAAAATCTAGTAATGTCTATTTAAGGTTAGGCAAACCCCCATTGGGTTATAAAAATGCATGTACCTCATGTCAACTTGATATCTGTTAAAAGATAATAAAATCAATTAGGTAAGCATAGATCAAGCTCACCCCAAGAGGCATAGAATAGCTGGTTAGGCTACCTGGTAAGAGCCTGGTCATCAATTTGTTTTCCATGGGCTCTACTCCTCTAGCCTGAGAGGATTGCAAATGGTGGCAATGCGGCATCTAGTTGATCAGCGTACAATGGGTCCACCCAGGTCCCAAAGTATTCCTAGATCCCAGGTGCAAGGGAAAGAGGAGAGGGCTTCAACCCTTCTTTGCACAGCTTCCCTTCATCCAAGCATATGGATCAAGCTCAATATTTTTGTGAAATTGCTGAGTTTTTCTAAGAACAAAGGTTAGATGGTGAACACTAAGGATGAGGTGGCCCTACTTATTGGCATGAAGAAACTAAAAGGACATATTATTTTAAACCTATATAATTCAACTAGAGTTCATTTGGTGAAAATGAACAAGCTGGAAAATCAACATCTTCTCATAGAAATAGTATGATCTTGCCATTTTAGTTTGATTAACTTTGACTATATAGATCTAGAAATAAAAGTTTTAGTTAATAAGTTTTGATGACATAACGTTTAAGAGTTGGTACAAAGATGTAAATCTTGCTAAGAAGGCGCTTAACTTCATGAAATGGGTATGACCTTGAGGTTCAAGCAACCATGGAGAAATGTGGAAACTTTTGCTTATGACATCAGTTGTGGCTGTTTTATAACAGTGGGCAAATCGAAAAGGTTCACAACTATTAATAACATGTTAATAAGCTAAATAAATTCTCAAAGGTAATTCGGTTTGAGCCCGATGGATCAGTAATGTGATCATTCCTTTCTCATGTAAATATTTCCTCATAAACCTTGAAATGTGCATTTCCATATAACAACATCATGGATTTTAAAAAAACTCTAGAAATTTAATATTTTAATGCCAAATATTGTCATAATACGATTAGCAGCATACATTGGAGTTGCAGTTTGGTTGAACTTACAGAACAGGAGAGGGGAGAATATCCTATTACTACTAGTCCAAGGAGACTAAGATTGCATTTTGGAGAAATTTCAAGTGCACCTGGAAGTAAAGGGTCGTCCTGCTTTACAAAACTTTGGTACTAAAAGTGTAGCTAGAGAGTCCTTAAGCTAATGAAATTAAAGAAGCTTGCTGTCAATTAAGAACAGCATACGATCAAAATGATATATCCTAGAGAGAAGGCAATGATATTAAAAGTTACATGGTCAAGATGGATGGGAAAAAGAAGTGTCTAATCTAAACTAGCAACTAGTAACGGCGCAACTGTATTAAGAATCATTAAGAAAGAGGAAATTTCTACAAATAATTATAAGATATTAAATAAAATAAATAATGACACAGAGAACTTAAGATGGCAATTTCACGTCAACAACAGTTACTTAGTAGTATAGTGGCTTAGGACATTTATTTTGATAGTTTGCTTTCCGTCTTCCAGTTTCTTCATGATTTCTTACAACATTTCTATTGAGTTGGTTCTAGTCACATCAAATGGTGGCCTCTTGAAAACAATATGACATAAAGAACAGTTAGGAAGTCAATATGAAAAGAAAAATTAATTAACTGGAATTCCTACACACACAAGCACAAATGTATGTGCTCACACCTTCATTCAGGTGCCTACCTTTTTTTGCGTTTTGTGTCAATAAAATTAATTCAAAGGCTTGAAATAACCAATTCAAATTGAACCAATGATAAATCAATTTAACTCAGTGGCCAATTGAAAAGCTCTGTGTTAACTTTTAACTATTTTTAGAAACTTTAAAGAGTCTTTTTATTTTAAATTAATGTTTATATATTGATTCTGGAAAGTTATTTTAATCAATAAATCAGTTTACTAAATTGACTGATTTACCAAATCAATCATCTAACAGTTCAATTCAAGTACTGATTTTCACAACCCTACTTAACTCTAATAAAAAGAACATAAGAAGTATAGCATAGCTAGCAAGGAGAAGAGGCAATGATTAACCTGCATCTCTATTTTGATTCTCGTGACTGCTATGTTCTTGGACCATATAGGGTGGGGAATGGCACCAAGGTAAAGGTGCACCTTTACCATTCCTAGGCTCTGACATTGAATAGGACCCAAGAGGGCATGGGGGAAAAAGGTGCGTTGATTCTCATCTGGGCAGCTTTCTGCAGAAATAGAACATTTATCCTTCCCTTTTCTTTTCTTTTTCCCTTGGGGATGGAGGCTGTGCTAGGCAGCTCATGCCTTGTTGAACTCCTATGTCCTTCCATTATTCAATTGAAGCTCTTAAGTCCATTCTTCTACCCAGGAAGAGAAAGGTCTTACTGGACAACTATAGAATCATTTAAGCATATTTAGACTTCAAAGGTTGAACATAAAGAATCATTAGAATAAAGTTGTAGTGAAAAGTAGAGGCCTTCTCCACTGCAACTAGAATGGAAATTAAAACTCATATTCAAATAGGACTAGGAACTCGAACAATTAAGCTGGAGATTGAAAGCTACTTAGTAATAAAAAAAATGTGTGATTGAATAATGTAGGATTTGTTTGGTTGATTATTGAATATCTAACTATCGACAAGGGACCATGAATTTGTAACATTTCGTTTGTGACATAAGGAAACTACTGCACATGCATCGAAAGAATATGAGTTTGCAACACCATATGCGACTTGTATAATTAACATTTAGGTTGGGATTTTATTTCCGCCTATCAAAAGCTGGCTGTCGATCACTCCTTCTATCTTTCCTCCTAAGTTATAACTTCACCATGAAATTGGAAATACTCAAACCTTTTCAATCTTTATCTAACTTATTGGGAACATTGAGTAATAAAATAGGGAGCCCGTCAAATTGCATTGCAATCCCAGGAAAATAGAAAGATATTTGTTTTATTTTATTAGTCCATCTGCTTTATTTATGAACTTAGCATCCACAAATTATATAATCTGTGGATTTCCTTAGGTGACCTCATGCAACATAGAAGGTGCATGCATGGTGTACAATACCCATGAACTAGCATGCGGTCATGGGGATAATAGGCCTTTTTTCTCTAACAAAAGTGTCAAGGCTTGTTTCCCCTCTAACCAATATATGTCATTGCCTATTGAAAACGATTTCCGCTGTGGTGACTTAAACTCCATTTCTTATTAACATTCCTCTAGCCAAACTCATTTATTTCTCTCCGTATCAACAAAATAAGCATTACATGATGTAATCCGTTTGCTTCTCTACTATCTTATGGAACTTTTGTTACGCAATTATCTTATGGAGTTTTTGTTATGCAGTGGGCTCACTTTCCTCACATTCAGTTTGGATTATCTCTGGAAGGCAATAAGCAAGCAAAATTTGACGATACCAGCTTTCTAGGAGGAGGCACAGCGGTGCGTCAAACGTTTCAATAATTGTGCCAGTAAATATATGGATAACTACTTCGTTTTGGCATGTTTGAACTATGATTTGAGGATTCCAGAGACAATAACTAGTCCTCCAATCAATATGCTCATATTTGACTTTCGATTGATCACACTGTGGTCATGGTTCCCTAAATATTATAAATACGGTTGTTTTCATGTCATATTGCCAAGATATGGTTTAGATTTATTTGTTTCATGCACTAGCGGGCGCTAAGGCCAGCCAAAGACAGAAGGTTCAGCCACCCGTTTAAGAGACAAAATGGGCTCTGTGGAACTTAGATCTGTTGCATGTTGCAACTTAAAAAGCGTATATATATATATATATATATATATATATATATATATATATATATATATATATATATATATATATATATATATATATATATATCAACATGCATGGAAATAATTTTTCACGTAGACATGTTGCTCTCTTATAAGTTTTGGTCATGTGCCGCTTACTGATACTGGCCATGGTAAACATATATCTCTATTTCAAACACGTCTTCCCTTTTCTATACTTTTCGTTCTTCAGCAATTGTGTGTTCGTGAAATATTGGTTCCCGTAGTTTTTAATAGAACGTTTGTTGAATGACAAGTGACTATGAATGTTTAAGTAATGCTCGAGCAGAAGAAGCCAACTTTTTTTTCGAAAAGGAAGAGAACAAGTGACAACAGTAGCTAAACATGAGCATATACATTGCAGCAAGGACGGAAACAGTTCTGATACTTGGCATTTTGAATGGGAAGCTATGGCCAGGCATTGTGAACTGTGCATTGTGTGGTGTATATCACGCTTTAAAGCATGAACACAGAAGCACGTAGCAACACTGTTTACTGTAGCATAGCAAAGGAAACATGGTAAACAAAGACAAAAATCCATTGGAAGATGGAAGAAATGAGCTGCTTTTGATGGGGCCAACGCATACGTGGCTGTCAATGGTTTTTCCTTATTCATCATTCTTTTATTGATTTCCTGGGTACATGATTTGCTTCTGCAAGCCAAATCACCAATTATTTGACATCTTGGCATATATGCCATTAAGTTTGGTGTTTTGCAATCATTAGGGTTTCTTTTTTCCACTTGGATATTAAATAAGTCAATAACTAAGCCTTCCCAACTGCTTAAGAAAGTTGAAATGTATACCCTTTTAGCAAAAGGGGACAAAATGAATGTTTCACATAGCAGAGGCATCATAATGCCCTGCATAATTAAGAAGATGCCTTAACAATTAAATATGGAATTTAACGCATGCTAGACAAAGAAAAGAATACGGCGTTGTTGACCACATGTTAGGGATGTATTTGATTTTACCTTAACAACCCTGACCCCATGAGCTAACTGTGTTACACACTTCAGTAGAACCATGGCATGTTGCTAAGGTCTCGTGCATGAGCGGGCCCGCCTCCTGATCTCCAAATTTGGAAGGGGACCCACGTCTCTTGTGCATTATTGAAACCCCATATGCATATCTAAAATATATTCAAGATGAAATTTCAAGAGATTATATATATATATATATATATATATATATGTTCTCATAAGCCACTGCATGTGGGCTCCATGCTTATGCAACACCAGTTACCGAGGAGTCACTTGTCAAAAGATCCAAGTTATGGGTTTATAATCTAAGAGATGGTAAGACACTTTTGAACAAATGAACAAGTTATACAAAATTTGATTTTTTTTCTCAAAAATAACCGAAAAAAAAAGAGGAGCATGATGAAATTAGGTATATATGAAACACGAAAAGTACCATACTGGTTAACAATCTAGATGACTATTGTGCGCTAACATGAAGGAGGAAGATATAAGACATCATGATTTTGCAGAATAACCATCAAACAACATATATCCACTAGACAATATCTGTAAATTCTTCCATCAGTCGTTTGAGCAGAGGAAGAATCATTTGAAGCTACCAAAGTAGGAACATAGAAAAGAAAATTAAGCTCACGGGTTTATATGGACAGTGCCTTGCGGCAGAGCAAGCAGGCACGAGCCTTCACGTAAACGATAAGTTCGGCGAAGCGGCATCATCATCTATCTCGGCCATGAGCATCGTATCGAGATCCTTTCACTTTCTCAGCCGTAGAGAAGAGAGCTCGCTCTTGGAAAGAACCGCCATGGAGCCCCGCCTGAAAAGCAAAGCTTCTGCATGGCTGGAGCAGAAGCTGAGAATGTTGGTTGGTTTGGCTTGATATGGGGAAGCGGCCAGCTCTCTATCGCCATCGATTTTATGGAAGAAACCTTTCCGTTTCAAAATGGCATGGGAGTCAAGGGAGTACGCCGTCTCTGTAGAATTTATGAGATCTGCCAGAGCTTGCATTCTGAATCAAAGCGGGGAAAAGCATGGGCTCTGCGCCCCATGAACGACATTTTCTTTTAACATATATTTTTTCTGATTCTCCTTTTCTCCGCTCTCTCTCTTTCCTTTGCCAGCTTCTCTCATCCGTTACCTGGCCATCGATCGGTCTATCGCTTTCAGTGTTGCTTCCTCTTTTTACCTTCTCCTCCTGTAGTGTCCTTCACGTATTTAGCTGGAAAAAAGAAGGCCAAAGAAAGAGAGAGATATGAGAGAAAGGTCGTAAAAGCGTCAGATTGATTGGGGCAACGTGCCGCTGCAGCCTTGTCAATCACCTGTCTATTTCATCAGCAGCACAACTCCAAAAAACGAAACACGAAATTTTATGCAACCTGTGGAGTTTCTGCCGACGTGAATGTGGCCAAAATCGGGCGGTTCAGTCTGCTCCTCAGCCAACGACACGACGCTGAGAAGGATTAAATTATTATTCAACGATACGGCTTCAAAAAACGAGAATGACTTCCAGGAGACAGTGTTTCTTCATTTACGACACGATGCTGCCAAAATTTAAATTATATTCAACGACATGGCCTCAAAAGCAAGAATGACTCCCAGGAGATGGTGTTCCTTCGCTTTTGAAATGACCATCGTTGCCGTTGCTCGGCGTCCGGCAGTTCAGCAGGCAGCGAGGTTGGGTTTGTATTTGTTGCCTGGTGATGTGCAGATCACTGTTGACTGAATTGAAATGGGTGTCAAATAGGAGTAGAGTCAGTATTTTTTTACGAAAAGAACAAAATTTTAACATGGGTCAAAATATAATTTTTAAAAATTTTATATCTGACAAATGAAATTTTTGAAGAGCAACTTGTAATTACCAGACTTTTATACGCCGGGCTTCTTGTCTTCAATTTTAAGGAGAAGATTAAGTTATAGATGTGTAAGTTTAATTATTTTTTCAAGAACATGAAATACCCCTCAAAAGAAACAATTGGTTTTGTTTAAGGATATTCATCTGTTTTCCTCTTCTCTTCTCCGTTGAACGGTATTTGAGACTTTTGAAAAAACAGTCCAACTTTTATATTTGCAACTTAATATATATGATCTGGTTTTATTGAAACCAATGGCTTAGATGATTCCCAAGTATATGAGAGACAACTATCTTCTTGTTTTTCGGACAGGTTATTAGGTTTTTTTTATTATTTCTCACGACGACGTTGCAGTTATTGCAGAAAACAGCCTGCCTCATCTTCAGCTTTTCACCCCTGCCAAGCTCTCTCCTCTCCCCCACTTTAACCGCTCTCTCTTTCTCTTCCCTTCTCCACACTGCCCGAGCGTTCGATATTGAAAGCAGTGACCAGGTGACTGATCGATGCAGGCCATTTTCATGTTCTTGTTATGTCTTCTGAAGTTTATTATTGCAGCAGTCTTTTTTTTTTTAATTTCTCTGCATCAGATATAGAGCCTGTTTTTCACTGAATCCTGCAATACAACACGCTTCTGCATAGTCAGGAAGGTCGAATTGAAAGTTCGTACCTGATATTTCACAATCGGGCTCCGTGATCTTGTCTTTAGTTATTGAACGCTCCTTCTGCTACGGTTCCTTTCTCCCAATACACCGTAGAGTAAGCCTCAGGAGGACTATGGTTGAAAAGGAGAAAAAAGAGAATCAAAGGAATTCGAACTGGAGACTTGCTTCACTTGAAGCAGCTAAAACATGTCGAGATTTGATAAAAACTGTACTGTCATTAAGAAGGTTCAACACCATGGTGCGGAATCGGTGCTCGCAATGAAAAGCATGAGAATGGATGATTCACTGAGCACCTCCTGTTGTATCGACAAGAACAGTTACCTTTTTTCTTTTCAATCTCATTCAACAGAATAAATAAATCATTAGAAAATTGCAACTGTAAACGTCTTGATCTTTGTGCGTCTTAACTGAAGAATGTCAAAAACTTGGAATATTCCTGAAGTTTTTATGTCTCAATGTCAAGCAACTTCTTGAGTTAGGATTTTGGGAGACTTTAGACTTGATGAGTGGATAAACCAGCTGGTTTGTTTCCTTTAGTGGACTATCTTTGTAATCTGACGCTCTTATCACGTATATGGTGGGGTTCTCTCTGTACCCAGTTTGTTCATCAGACCAAGAACCGGAAAAATAACAGGAGGCAACATTGGAGTACACTGCTGCGCGCCTTCTTCTAGGTAATCACATAAATGTGCTTCTGCGATCCAGTTGGCCAACATCAATAATCAGAACGAACTTGATCATTTTCAGCATTCTTTCGATCTAAAATTATTGGCAGTAAGTGGAAAATTGCAAACAGTTGTCATATACAAACTGGGCGGCATTTCCAAGAGTGNTCTCGATTGTACCGCCTCTAGGAGTTTGTGCTTCACTCGTTTAGGAGGGTCCTCTTAAAACGAGCCACAGCACAGAACAGACCAGACATGGTTTCAGCTTTCAGGAGGCTTAGCCATTCCCACGAGCAATTAAAATGGGCACTTCCATTGTTTGTTTAATCGAGAACTAAACACATGCCTGAGAAGCTTCTTTTGCATCTGACGATGACAAAGAAATCATGAGCTTTGGTAAAAGCACAGAAACTTGGATGCATTTTTTTAAAGTGGGATGTGTTTGAAGGTATCCGCTTTTAAAAGTGAGGAATACAAGAGACCTTTCAAGCCAAAGGAAAAATAAAGAAAAGAAACGAGTTGGTTAGATATTTAACATTTGAAAATAGTGAAGAATAATTTGTTAGTTTTACATAAGAGAGGCCACTTTTCCACTCACAAGAACCAGTTAATTTCAAAGCCGCTGACCAGTTAAAGCCAAGAAGATGAGACTAGAATGGCATCTGAAGCATGTTGATTCTTTCAGATTAATAAATTGTTGTGGCGCTAGTCTTTGATAAGAAATAACGAAATGAAAGCAAGAGTTGTCCTACCATAGAAAGAAGTATTGAGAAAATAAACCAGAAGCACATCTATCAACATCCCGCAAAATTCCACTTGGACAAAATATAGCATATAACACTGTAACCTGTAAAAAACATAACTTTCTTTGACATTATTTCCAAAAATGTAAAGTACAAAAACCCATTTAGCTCGTTCTATTTATATACCTCTTTTGCAAATTACCTGTGTAAATTAAGAACCCCAGTTTGAGTGGTTCCCGTTTATGTACTTCATATATGCTTGTTGGTTTTTATCTCTTTTCAATGGTTAGTTGCTCGACTCATATAAACTGCCGGACTCTATGGTGCAATCCTTTTTTATCAAGTTACTTAATAGATATAAGGTCTATTACCAATAGTTGTCTTGCTACAAGAAGGCTGGTGGCGGCTTCTTTAAAGCAGCTAACTGCTTTTGGCGTTGCCACTTTAGGGATGTTCATTACTTAAAATTTTTAACGTTGTTTTTTCCCTTTTTTCTTCGAGAAAAACAGCTCACCCTATTATACCTGGCTATGGTATATTTACATGATTTAGTAAACAGAAACCACTCTGTGTCTCAAGTCCAATAATTCTTCCTTTTTATAGGCATACTGAACTTTACATATAGAGCTACCAGTCGTTCTTTGCCTTGGCCCATTGAGCTTTCTGGTCTTTCTCTGATGTTTCCCAGAAACAAATATACCGAACTGAGTATCCGGACTGAAGTGATTTAGTGGAGAAGTGATTCAAAATTTCTACATTTAGATGTCTTAAGAGACAACTTTGGAGGTTCATACGCCTAGACTACCAAAACTAAAACCGGCAGGCGCATGCAGCTAAGTGCTTTAACTCAACTCGTCTTACCATGATAGTAAAGGCGGCCAATACGTTTCCCATTGAATGGGTTCATGTTCAACTACCTTATGCACTTCTTCTTCATGTTCATCTTCCTGTTAAAAATAGGGATGAACGGATATCCTACTGAAGTTACTATTAATGACCCACTGCAGAAAAGTGCGGACAGTAAAAATTAATCAATTGCCTTCTTTTTTTATCATGTTTTACAGGCCAATGGTGGAAAGGTTGGTGCTTGTGGTTACCAACTGAAAGCATGAGGGACGTAGGAAGGAAGCGAACATATTCTAGTTGTCAATGGTGAATCTGAAGAATACTTTCCATCAGGTTTGACTATATATTACAAATTAGTCTTTTTGCTGCACTTTGAGCTCAGAAGAAATAATCATATGTAAGAGTTGGTGGAGACGGGTTCCCTTCCCTTTCCTTCCTTCTATCCCGCCCGTAAGAGATCCTCTCTCTCCCTTTTGATGTTGCTTTTGTAAGGATGCTTGTTTTAAAAAAGTCAAATCAATTTACAGCACCAAATTGACAGGACGAAAGTCACTCAGGCCCACTGACAGAATCCTTGACAAGAGGCCAGCCAGGCTAGGATTTGGGCTACGACCTAAGTAGGCGCCAAATGTCCAATGGACAATGACGAACATGGTATTAATAATGATCCAGATGAAGAATGTATGTATACCAGAATAGCTGTCTCTAAAGAAATAAACGAAAAAGGAAAGAAAGAAAAACGCCCACTTTCATTTGCCAGTAAATCATCTACGCTTTATGGCGCATCTTGTCAGAAAAAAAGTATTTCACAGTAGTTAATTGTCCAAGATTGGGATTTATAATGTAGAAATCGACATCTTTGGCATTAGTTTCGCAAATCAGCTTCAATGGAACCATATTTTAATTTGCATTGGTTCTCCAAAACATGCTATAGAGCAATGACCTAATGAAGTTCGTATTTGAAAGTTGCCGTTATCAGAACGTAAGCTTATGGATATTGATGTTCAAAGTTGTTGTTTTGGTCAAATTTGACCATATAGTTAACCGGTTTATTTCATAAAACTGGCCTTTCATTGAGTTTTGGTAACATTTAAAAGAAATGATGATCATAATGAAAATGCTATAAAACATCATAATTATCGAGAAACTTGCTTTTTTTTTTCTCAAGAAGTCGATTTGAAGGACAGATTATTGTCAGGTAGGAAACATACATCAAATTTACATAGACAAATTTTGATATAAGAAACTAAGAAGATTAGAAATTAATACCAAGGTTACTTAAATAAGACTCCTTCATGCCTGTAGACACCCAGTGTTTCCTTAGAAACTGATTATTTATGAACATAAAACAGCACTGAAACTAGCATTTATCTCAAGATATCCCAGCAGTGCTGGATTGATCAAGTTCCGCAGTGGTTGACAAAACTTTTTTCCTTAGAACAAATCTTGTTCGTTCAATGCAAAAGTGGCCCAACAAATCACCTATCAAAATATTGCACATTTCATTCTTTTAGCACAGGCAACTACCTTGTGCCACATTCCTATTCAGAACTTTCTTTTTGCATGGTTGGGTCCAACGAGTTAAACCTATTTCTTCAATTTGTGGTATATCTTCCCTTAGATCATGAGCAGAATTTCTTCATTTTGCTTAGGAATCTCATGCAACCTTGAGTTGCCTATATGTTTTTTTAGCTGTAATTTAATTAACTTCTCAAACACAGATGATCATGAAGATCTCCATACTCAAGATTTAGTTTAACTGTCAAGGCAATATTGTCCCAGTCCGAAAAGGGATCCAAGCCAATCAAAAAGTTCTGATATGATTCCGTTCAATTTTTTTGTAAATAGTCCCGCCTTCAACGGGGAGGGATCATCTGTCACTTGCACCCGCGGCTAATTCTCCTTTCAACCGTTGCCTGTCCCCTTTCATCTTGTCTCCCTTTTCATCTTTTTTCCTTCCCATCTCTTTGTAACTTTTTTTATCTAAACCACGCTTGGCAACACATCTATCCTTGATCATTTTGAAATCCAGTCCTCATAGTCCTCCCACCGAGCTGTTCTTCCCTGAATTTCCATTTTCTTTACTACTCATAACAATCCTATTATATATACAGACGATAGATAACTCTACGGACAAGATAAGAGTTCATTTGCCTTTGTATGTGGCTGCGAGACAACAACCAAGTCACCCGCATGAGGCATATTTTAGCAACTTGTTCTCAAGGATGTCAAAGTCGATATCATCTCTTTCCAGCACATGTGGAGTACGCAGGAATCTTTCATCATGCATGTTCACTGTATTCTAGAACTTTTATTTTGCCCACTTTAGTTGACTAGCCCAAAGGAGGAAAATGTACGAATGGACCTTCTGCATATGTTGGAAACCTAATTTGTACAATCCTATTGAAGAGTGTTCGAAATCTTGCTGTTGTAACTGTGTTCTTATGATGTCACGCATTCGTAGATTGCACTACATAACATCTTTTAAGCAACCACCTTGTGCTGTGTAATTTCGCACTGTAGTTTAGGATATTATCTCAATATTCCTGACGTTGAATTATTTCCTTTTGTTTTTATCACAACAACAAAATGCTTTTTTAGGAATGACTGGAAACCCTTCCTAAAAGCACATGGGCGGCCGTTTGGAAAAAGTAATTAGGAACAACTAGATGACCATTCCTAAGGTGTTGGTAGAAGTTGTGTTCCAATTACTTTTAGACACGGTCATGACCATTTCTAATATAGTCATTAAGAACAGTTTTGAAAAGTGTTATTAAAAGTTTCAATTTTAATATATATATATATATATATATATATATATATATATATATATATATATATATATATATATATATATAGAGAGAGAGAGAGAGAGAGAGAGAGAGAGAGAGTAAGAGAGAGAGAGAGGGAGAGATTGATTAAACAAAACATAGTTCAGATTTATTATTGATAATACATTGTTTATATGACCACAAAAAAATTCATTACAAGAAACCAAAATTCTTCTACATGGAAGCTCTTTCATTCTTCTCAAATATAAATAAAAAATAAACTTTATAAAAAATGTCAATAAACATTATTTATGATTTTGCTGCAATTACTATTTTATGGCATGGACATCATATACTGCATATTCTAGAATTATTTCGATCAGATGTAGCATAAACATACTCCAAACTACAAAATCGTCACCGCGAACCACCGCAATGTCCTTTCTGCTTCGCTTGTTCAAAGATGCTTCTTCAACTGCTCAGTTGAACCAACTCAATCCTCCACCCAAACTCTTAAACCTGCAAAAAGTTACAATTATCAATTTGAATTGAATCACTTAGAAGTTTTTTGGGGCTTTAAGTAGGAAAAATTATTGAATAACCAGATATGTTGCTGCAAATGAAAAAAATGTGGGAAGACTAAAGCTGTGGGCTTAAGGCATACATCATGCTTCTTTGAAGTACACAACCGAAAAATAAAACCTTTCAGTAACTAAAAATAAAAGAAAAATAAAAGAGAAAGAGGAAATCAAACAATGTTTTACACTTTTTCCAATGTGTTATATCAACACGGAATGATTCAACATGCAAAGTATAATGCTTTTACCTATGCAGCCGTACAACAATAAAGTCGTGCAAGAAAAGCCATAAATGCCTTCATGTCCAACAAATAGTTGGAACATTTTTAGATATATAAATGTATATAGCATAGCTTGTCAGGCGAGAGATGGCCATCATCTCCATATAAGGTTCCACTTTCGTACTTGGCCCTTCTCAAGTGTGAAATTTTTTTTGTACTAACGTTTTTGAAGAAGCTCTAGGTAATAGAACTCCATAAAAATGCACATTGGAAAAACAAAAAGTGTCATTACTACAAAAATCCCTTTCATCTATGCCACTGTCGCTGTCGCATCAATGATTCCTGTTGCTGATTTGAAGCTTCTCACAAGATCCATGCTACGAAGCATAATGTTGGCAAAGCAAGGTCCGACAGTGAGTCCTACTATTGCAAGTTCAGAAATGGAGTACGCGACGAGTTGTTTCACTGTCAATAGGGCATCCCTAATTTTTGGCGGTCGTAGTGGGCATCGACGTTTATCATAAAGGTGCAGTGGTGAAGCCGGAAATTTCTGACTTAAGGGTAATGTTACATTAAATTTCAAATTTTAAGGGGCAGTTATAAGTGAAAAAATGAAAATTAATGAAGTTTATATACCAAAATAGAACAAATTTCATGGGCTGGTGTGGGCAATTGGCCACAACAGCCGCAATGTGGCTCTGCCATCGTTAAGGTGTATGACGGTTCAAGTATACATTTGCTGGAGTGAAATCGGTAGGTTGGTCCCATAGGCATATCTTCTTCAAATCATCAACGGTTAAAGTGTGTGCAGGCAGAGAACATTTTGGCGATTTGGTCGTGCTGAATATGGCAGCTACCATAACCAGCCTCTCAACTCTGTATGATGCAGGTAAGCGAAACTCAATCCCCTTTCTCCCTTTCTATCTATTTCTCTCCCTCTCTCTCTCTCTCTCTATATATATATATATATATATATATATATATATATTGTAAAAGTGAACGAGAGAGACAAGGAGGGAGCGAGAGAGAGAGAGAGAGAGAGAACACAAGGAGTTACGTGGTTCGGTCAAACTCGACCTACGTCCACGGAGACTTTCCTCTCTACTTTACTCAAGGATTATGGAATGCTCTCTTACCACCATTCTGAGAGAAAGGAAAGAATACTAAATAGAAGATTTCAGGCTGGTCTGTCAAGATCCAAAAATCTTGGATCTTGATTACAATTTAGAGTTTCTTTTCCTTTGGAATAGATTTTGTCATCTTCATACGTTGGAGCATTTGTTGCTTTCCCTTTTCCAGCGTCAATAGCATTTCTTCCATATTTGGCTTGAGATTCAAATTTTGATTTACCTTGCATAGGTGGCAAGGAGGTTGGAGCGGCAACCTTATCTTTAACATGCCCCTTCGATCCAACCTCCATTTCGAGGACGTTTATCATTTCCTTGAGAGAATGAAA